>WSYQ01001454.1:0-22786 GCA_011426435.1 Lysiphlebus fabarum
GACTTCAAAATGCATTGGTTCAATCCGTAGTCTTTCTGCTGCAGCTCCGTAAAGCTCTCGAATGATTGCCATTATTCTAGTTTTTTTGCCAGCCCCAGGAGGACCGTGAACAAGTAAATGCGGGAAATCACTTTTTTGAACCTATGGATTGATATGTTCAAAAAAAATGAATAACAGAATATTTAATTATGGCTTAGATAACACATAACCATAGTTTCATTTGATATTTACCATGTTTCGTAAACTTTCTGCTTGTTGCTTATGGAAATTTAACTTGCAAAATGTTGTTGGACGATATTTATCAACCCAGAGAGCCATTCTTAACGTGTAGAGTATTATTTAAAATCCAAGAAATGATATAAATAGTGATTATTACAATCTTGGCAAACAGTTGCAAACAATTACAGAGTTACAGTTAAATTTGTTATATAAACTTTGACCAAGAAGACTAGAAGAACAGGGTAGCTATTCTTGACTCGATTATCCCACCTACACGGGATAACATGAAAACGCCTGAAAATGATTTAGTCGTTTGATGTAAACCATTGAGAAGGATACAAATTAAGCCAAAATTTTCATGTTTTGCGACAAAAAAGTTATCCCAGTCGCTCGGGATAACTTGCGGATAATCGAGTCAAGAATAGCTACCCAGGAGGAGTAATTCCCTATCTCAACGCATATAACATCATTCAGCCATTCGTGGGTGCGTTTATCATGGTGAATTTAATTTCGTTGTAGTGTCAGCACTGCTATCTATTACAAAACGTAAACAAACATAAACAAACGTAAACACTGAAATTATAATTGAAATATTACAAATAAAAAATAGTTTGGCATAAAAAAAATTGTCGCAATTAAAATGGCAAGTGTATATTGTTGTTAAGCGGTGTGTCCACACGCAAGTTTTTTCATGCAAGTCCTTGCAGCAAGGCCTTGCGTCAGAATAGTTCATCTGTCACGAATGTAGGGAGCGTTCCGATAACTACCTGACGTTGTTTCAGTTAATACCAACTAAAAGAAAATTGAGCTTGATTAATAAATAAGCACAAGAGTCCATAACCTTGTTTTTGTTTATCAACAATGTCAACATTAGTAAACATTAACATTAAATGAATATTAACAAAGGAAGTATGGGTTATGTATTATTATTATTAACATATGTATTTAAGTTGTTAAGTTGTCTGCCTAAAATTATACGCTGTGAAGTAATCAACTTGCATGAAAAATTGACACAAGTTTCAATTTTCTGTGCAAGCCTTGCAAGGCTCTTTAGGGCAGATTTTCACCAAAATTCTAGTAATAATCTAGTGGTGCAAGGCCTTGCTGTAAGGACTTGCACGAAAAACTTGCGTGTGGACACACCGCTTTATACCAATTACTTAGCCCGTCAATTTTATTTTTTTTAAAGTTAATGCCTAAAACATAAAGTGAATATTGGAGGTATTTTAGAAGGTTCATATTTTATTGTTAATAAACTTGGTAATTAGTTCAACTGTTCATTTTCAACAAGAACATTACCATCTACATCAGTTAACAGATAAAAGGTGTGTTCGTTCACTATTTACACCGAGCGTATGCACGGAGCGTATGCAAGGAAGCGCTAGAGTCGTGCGGGCATTTGAAGAAACTTTTTTGATAAAATTTACTATTTATTTGTTGTTATTTGTTTTTTTCAGTTCTTTTGCTGTCTTTCATAATTATTAATTGCTAATTAGTTATGGTGTTGTTATTTTTCTTTCCGAATCCAAAGCGTTAGTAAATTTTATCAATAAAGTTTCTTCAAATGCCCGCACGACTCTAGCGCTTCCTTGCATACGCTCCGTGCATATGCTCGATGTGAATAGTGAACGAACACACCTAATGTGTTTGAAGTGAAATTTTTTTTTCCATTTTGTTAATTGTTATTAACAAATTTATTGTTGTAATAATTTTACTCAGTAAGCACTGGTAAGCACCACAATCCACAACAATAAAAATGCACACATAGAAAGGTTTAATATGCATAGAGGCCCTTGTCGACTAGCATACTTTTTCAACAAAGTTCTATGCCATAGCACTTTGGTCACTATATATCACCAAAAACTCACTAAAAAATGGCCGCTGAGGACTATGCTGGAAAAATGCTGCGTGCAGCATTTTGAGCATAGTTCTGCTAACTTCACACTCGTTTTTTTAGATGCAGCCAACTTTGAAAAAAAAAAAAAAAAGGGGCATTTATAGCTTCTTTGTTGTTCTTTGTTTACAGTTGTTTACAGTCTACATTAATTGATTGATTGACTGTCAGAATATCGTATTGTCATTTGTCAACAAGAGTAAACAAATAAAAAAGGTTATGCGTTTAATTATTTTTTGTTGTGATTTTATGAATGTTGGTGGAGCTGAAATCAATTCAATAAACGATTATAACGCCGCCCTATAGCCGTCATGGCTAAACTATTTCTACCCAAGCGCTATGCCATAGAACTTTTTAGAAAAACTATGCTAGTCGACAAGGGCCTTAAGACTGATTATTTTTTAAGAATTTTTAGGGAGATTTTTAGTTTTTATGGATCTACTCTGATTATGGCCAAAAAGGACCGCGGTCCCCTTACAGAACGCCCCTCGTGTTAGCTTAGTAGCTGTCATACTCATAGATAGCGAATTTAGCGTCCAGCGCATTGTATATTTATTCCTTATTTTTGATGCGCAGCTTACACATGGGGTCCGTTCGAAAAGTCACTCGGAAACCCGGAAGCAGCGCAGTAGACGAAAAAATATAGGAATAAAATAAACTTAAAAGTAACTAAAGGTTACTGTAGACTATTGATTGTAAGAACGGCCATATTGCAGGCCACTCACTTTTGTTACTTATGAAAAGTATTTTTATAATTATTATTAATAATTAAACAATAGATTATTTTTTTGATTTGTAGTTTGTACCTATACAAATTCATGACAAAAAAAATCATGCTTACCACAACAAAATATCAAAAATTTTCTATGATCACAATCTTGAACTTCCGGGTTTCCGAGTGACTTTTCAAACGGACCCATGCATACATACATGAATTAATGTCGAAAACGAGAAGACTAGAGACCTGAGGCGCGTTCTGATATACAAGAATTACGGGGCACAGTTCAACACTAGACTATAACCCTGACCGTTCTTAAACGAATGAGGTAGACTCAAAAAGACTAGGTCTCTAGTCTTCTTGGGTAGACTGTAGAGTCAATGGGTTAAGACTCACACACACTTACGCATAAAATAATCAATATAAAGCGGTGTGTCCACACGCAAGTTTTTTGATGACTTTCCTTGCAAAATCATTGGGGATATTCCGATATCCGAGACAACATGTTTTTATATCAGTTTCTTATAAGAAATTTGCTCAGGATTACGGGAAAAATAGTGAAAAAATTCCTACGAATGCGCAAAAAGGTCAAATTTCCAATAAACCGTAAAAAATCGGTCATTTTACATCGTTTTGTGTAAGTGCGTCTTAATAATGAATAATAAAATTTTTTTATGACTTTGGTGATATAAAGCTCATCGAATATAACAAAAAAGTTGAATATAACATTTCCCTATCTCTAATATTTTTCGAGATATCACAATTCCAAAAAATTGAAAAACTTAAATTTTTTCATTTTTTTTTTTTTGTTTGCAATATTTTAAGCTCATTAAATGAAGGTAAAAAGTCCAATAAAATAATTTTCTATCGATAATATTCTCAAAGATATCATAACTTCTTTTTTTATTTTTTATAATGATTAAAAAATTCCCTAGCTACATCCCTTTTCCCTTAGCTACCTCTCTGACCTTACAAATTAAATTCGTGAGCTACCTTCTTGTTTTTAGCAAATGCCTAATCCTTCTCACATCCCTACAAAAACATCCCTAGCTATTTTTTTAGCCTTAGTTGCATCCTTTTCCTTACTATTTTCTTGGCCTTAGCTACATCCAAGAAAAAGATGGACTTAAAAAAAAATAATTTATTGAATAATTATTGCTGGGTAAAATATTTTTTTTGATACCTTGAATATTTCATCAAATAAAAAAGTTAAATTTTTTTTTAATAAACAACTGGCTAAGAAAAGAGATCTACATAAAAGATGATAATTTATTAAATAATAATTGCTTTTTATTCAACAATAATTGTCTTTTTTTAAGTCCATCTTATTCGTAAGCTATTTGTTTATTTAAAAAAAAATATTTCACCTAGCAATAATTGTTTAATAAATTATCTTTTTTCAAATGCATTGGAAAAAAGCTGTACAAGTACTTGTAGAATAATTCTCCAAAAAATTATTTATCTAATTGTATTTGTCTCTCTAGTCTTTTGATCTTTAAAAATTACATTCAAAATCAATAATTTTGCATCTTGTCGTATTCATTAAAAAAAATTATTAATTATTTATTTTCAATGCATTTTTTAAAAAGGCCGGCTGAGGGGTGTGGAAATAAACAAACAGTGCATTACGTAGTGCGCGATTGAATAACTAAAGTGGCGCACTCTACATTTACGACGTATATCAAGC
This sequence comes from Lysiphlebus fabarum, assembly GCA_011426435.1. NCBI lineage: Eukaryota > Metazoa > Arthropoda > Insecta > Hymenoptera > Braconidae > Lysiphlebus > Lysiphlebus fabarum. The sequence goes on from WSYQ01001454.1 coordinate 4,519, forward strand.
CACTCCCACTCTTATAGTTGATTCTCCTGGTCTCTAGTCTTCTTGGTTGCCGCTTAATCGAGGGGCACTTTGGTCCACTGGTAACGTGCGCAATCCGTACCACTTTTATTTTACAATGCGTAATCCAAACATACTCATTTTTTAAATAATTAAGATTTTAGGTAAATTTTTCATCAGGGTACATCCTTCTTTTAGCTATATATTTGTTATGAATGCATCAAAATTTACATAAAATTTTTTTTTTCAATAAATAAATGCCTAAGAAAAAGATAAATTAATAAAAAAAAAATTACTTAGTTAATGACTGTTTTAAATTATCTGCACTTGTAGAAAATTATTTATCCAATTATACATCTGTCTCTTTATAGCCATCTTTAAAAATTTATTTCCAATGAATAATTTATAAATTTTTAATGAACTTATGATTAAAGGAAAAGGATGAAGTTGTAAGAAAAAGTCGACTACTTGCTCAATTATTATTTAAAAAATTGATCAGTCAATTGCATTTTTTTTGTTAGCGATTTGTTAATTATAAATGCATGTAATGAATTACATGAAAATTTTTTTTATTTATGCAATTACTCTATGAAAAATTATTCAAACAAATGCGATTTTTTTTTCTAGCTGTTTGTTCTCAATGAATGCATTTGAAATTACTCAAATTAATTATTTAAATAAGCAAATAGTTATGAAAGAAGATGGAATTTCAAAGAAGAAAACTCCTGCTACAAGTACTCATTAAAAAATTGTTTAATTAATTGTATCTGTCTTTCTAGTCATTCGTTTTTTTAAAAAAAAATTCATGTTATTTGTATAATGCAATTATAATCAAGGAATGTCGAGGAAGATAGATGCAGTTGTTCGAATATCTTTTTAACAAGTATATTTGTTGTACCAGTATATTTGTCTAAGCATTTTGTTTAATAAAACGGGCAATAAATTCTTTTTTTGGGAAACAAATTACTTGAGTAAGAGATGCTTTAAAAAAAAGTAATTTCTTGTTGAATTATTGCTTATAAAAATATGTTTTATTCATCAACAATATTTCAACAAGAAATTAATTTTTTTTAAAAGTATCGAGTTATTTGTTTTTTAAAAAAATAGTTTATTGCCTGTTTTATTAAACGAAATGCTTGGACAAATATACTGGTACAAAAAATATACTTGTTGAAAAAATATTCGAATATTGGTCCACACGCAAGTTTTTCGTGCAAGTTTTTGCTGCAAGGCCTTCCACCACTAGATTATTACTAAACTTTTCAGTGATATCTAGGTAAGATCTAGTTGTATTTGGTGATAAATGATTTTGCAAGGAAAATCACCAAAAAACTTGCGTGTGGACACAATAAAAACCAACGAAGAAATTTTATTTTCGATACATGTAGTTAAATCTAAATTGTTGAAAAAAAATAAATAAAATAAAAAAAAAAAAATTATACTTGACCTCGCTATACATGAGATTGAATAATGTTGGCTTAAAATTTAATTTTTAATTTAGGAAAAAACTACGCGGGGTCAAGTATAATTTTTTTTTTTTTTATTTTATTTTATTTTTTTTTTTCAACAATTTAGATTTAACTACATGTATCGAAAATAAAATTTCTTCGTTGGTTTTTATTGTATCATATTTTTTTTTATATCAAAAAATTAATTAATGACAAAACAAGTTACATTACATATTGACTACAATTTCGAATACTTGACGCTTTTTTTTGTACAAAATACTTGTTTTTTGTTTTTTGTTAGTTTTATTAAATACACTCCAATCTCCAAAAAAATGGTGAACTGTCATTGCTTGGAAACCATACTTTAGTTAGATTATAGGTGTGTTCGTTCACTATTCACACCGAGCATATGCACGGAGAGTATGCAAGGAAGCGCTAGAGTCGTGCGGCCATTTGAAGAAACTTTATTGATAAAATTTACTAACGCATTGGATTCGGAAAGAAAAGTAACAACACCATAACTAATTAGCAATTAATAATTATGAAAGACAGCAAAAGAACTGGAAAAAACAAATAACAATAAATAAATAGTAAATTTTATTAAAAAAGTTTCTTCAAATGACCGCACGACTCTAGCGCTTCCTTGCATACGCTCCGTGCATACGCTCGGTGTAAATAGTGAACGAACACACCTATTAGCTGACCTTTGCTCGTAATCGGATAACCTTTACAGCTCGCACTTATAACCTAAAAAAAAATATTTTGATTATTACTAAAACCAACTATATTTTACCAAGATATTATAAAAAAATGTAGTGAAAGTTTTCAATAAGCCCTCTATATTTCATTTTCAAAGTATTTTACTCATTTACTGGGGCACTTTCAACTATCATACATATCGTACGTCTTATACTGTATTATACGTATGATACCCAAAAAACGACAAATTACCCATCACTGACGACTGCCATATGTTCGAGTTATCTGTTTTTTTTTCAGTGAATAGATTACTGACATTGAAAATTATAAGACAAAAATTGATTGTGATATGTTGTCAAATAATATTATTATTCACAAGAACTAAGTGCCTATTAAAGCAGGTTTGTATTAAATACAAAATAAATTGATAATATACCTGTATAAATTATTATTTATGATTTCAGAAATGATTGTTTGTAAAGAAAATATATCAATTGTTATTCATACATTAGGAACATTAATAAAAGCTGATAAATCATTAAATTATGTTGCTATTGAGTAACATGGAAAATTGAACATTGTTGTCATCGTCATTGATTAACTAAATATGATGCATCAGTAGCAACACTACAATCACTTGCATAAATACTTTATTTATTCAGACATAAACATGGAGCTGAAATTGGACGTACAAGTTCTGTTGGAAATAACATATTCGGTTTTAGCAGTGTTGGTAAGATGATTAACATAAATTATTAATAAATTATTTATATATAAAAAAATAAATAAATTACAACATTAAAATATAATACAACAATATTAAAATTTTAAATATTTAGGTAATAGTATATAAATAAACCAGAACATGGATCATCAGAGCATGTTGGGTATTTGAAGGTGTAATATTATTATTACATCATCCAACAACAATATCAAGATATCAAGCAATGGTACATTTTCGTCTTATAAAACATCTAGAATATATTAAACTGAAATAAAGAATGGCTTTTGTGAAGGAAGTAATTGTAATTTAAGAAATACTATTAAAAAGACAAAAAAAGATAAGAGTGAAAAAACAGACTTATTGACCTATTGAATTTTTTTTTTTATTTTCAATTATTTTTCTTATACTTGATTTTTTTTTTTTTTGTTGATTAAAATTTACAATTTTACTGTGACGTCACACAATGTATTAGGATAGGGAGCTGTTGAGGATGACGGAATGGAGCAATGTAGTAACTCTATCGGCCACTGACGGCGCTATTCTTAGTTAGTACCCAAGAAGACTAGAAATAAGGTGTGTTCGTTCACTATTCACACCGAGCATATGCACGGAGAGTATGCAAGGAAGCGCTAGAGTCGTGCGGCCATTTGAAGAAACTTTATTGATAAAATTTACTAACGCATTGGATTCGGAAAGAAAAATAACAACACCATAACTAATTAGCAATTAATAATTATGAAAGACAGCAAAAGAACTGAAAAAAACAAATAACAATAAATAAATAATAAATTTTATTAAAAAAGTTTCTTTAAATGACCGCACGACTCTAGCGCTTCCTTGCATACGCTCGGTGTAAATAGTGAACGAACACACCAATTTTGTATCTCTCTCAATAGTTTACATCAATCGACTAAATCACTTTCAGGCGTTTTCCTGTTATCCCGTGTAGGTGGGATAATTATGTCAAAAATAGCTACCCAGGTTAAAGGAGATTTAACTATGTACCTTGGCGATTTTACTCTAGTCTTCATACTTGAGCCTCAGACGATTATACCACTCGATTATTACTATAATTTTGGTGATAATACGCCCTATAGAGCCTTGCAAGGCTTGCACAGAAAATTGAAACATGCCTTAATTTTTCATGCAAGTTGATTACTTCATAGCGTATATTTTCATGCAGACAACTTAACAACTTATAATAATAATACATAAACCATACTTTATAATATAAAGTCTTTAGTAAAATGCAGGTAAATTGAATTTACAATTTAGAGAACTTTTTGATTTATGATATGATTAATTTATTATTCTGACAAGTATGATATACCTGTATCATAATTATAATATTAGTTTTGGTAATATTTTGTAGTTGGTATTAACTGAAACAACGTCAGGTAGTTATCGGAACGCTCGGAAAAATCGGAAAAATTTGATCACTAAAACTGGAATATCTATAAAAATCTTAGCAAGAAAAGGATCTATATGGGCTTGAAAAATTCGTACTGAAAAGAAGTATAAATTGATAGTAAAATTAGCGATTTATAATAGAAATGTTTTTAACTACAAGTGTAAATGTGTGTACTATCCCTATCTCTGTGTGTTAAAGTTGTCAACTTTAACAATAATTATCTAAAAAAAATTAGCATGAAAATTTTGAAAAAATTTATCAAAATAGATAATTATTCAGGCTTTCATTTAAGCCCAGAAAATCGAAAATATAATAACGGGAAATTATCTTTACTTTCGACCTTAATAATAGTTTTGTTTTTTTTTTTTTTTTATAAAATTATCAATAAAAAATATAAACAATTTGGACAAATTAAAAAAAAAACTTTTTTTTAATTAAAATATATTATTTTTTGTTAATAATTTTTTAGTCTGTAGCCTAGTGGTCAAGGCATTTGCCCATAAAGCAAAAGATGCAGGTTCGATTCCTGCCAGGGTCCTCTTATTTACTTTCTAAGTTGGCAAGGCTTGGGTTATTCTTGTAAAAGTGTTCAGTCAGAGGTCATTATGTCGTGTGTTGTCATTTTTTTTTATGAATATTTTTTTTTATATTTAAGTATTATATTTTCAGGATATTATCTTGTCAAAAAAACTTTAACTAGTTCAAATTTTGATGATTATTTGTCATACTTTCAATTTATGATTCAAATAAAATAGCGCCAGTTTTAGCCAATATGGCGATGATCAAAGATGCTTTCTATTGGCAAAAAAAATCTTCATGCGCACGGACCTACCTGTATATTTCTACCACGCTCAAGACTGTCACATCATTAGTATCTGTGTGCGTTCCCGGCCTATACCTACATGCACTAATACTACTTTACCTGTGAAAACCCAAATCGTGAATCACCGCAATTGACACCCACACACTGACACCCAGAAACAAGAAAAATATTATATTTCTTATCATAAAAATGAATAGAAAATAAATTAAGAAATTTATAAGTAATAAATATATAAAAAAAAAAATCATCTAAGCTGTTATTTTTTATACTCCAAATTGAACATTGTTCTTGATATCGACATTATTTAATATATTCGATATATTTATATATGAATTTAATATATTAATAAATATATATTTAATTATAATTATTATATATGTATAAATAAATAATATTCATATATATTTATATATATATATAAATACATATTCCTATTTAAATTGCTTTGAATAGTATTGATGTGTTAGTGTGGCTCACAACGACACACGAAGAAGAGAGAAAGAAAGTGAGACAGCCAACACCGTTGCCGTATACAGGGTTGTTAAAATCGAGGGTTTTTGAGTTGTTTACAATTATCCATGGATAAAACGTTTAAAACGTTTAAAACAGGATAAAACGGATAAAACGGATAAAACCCACCTGATCTCTCGTAGGCTCAAACTTTCCCTCTTACCGACTATACTTACACTCTTAACCTGTCAAACAATTGTTGATTATTTAATAAACATTAATAATAACAAAGTTATAAAATTTATAAACATAATATTTATATCATTTATTTATGAACAAATTTGATGATCATATATTTAAAAAAAAACATATTAATAACAACAAATTTATTTAGGTTCGTTTGTTTGTTTTGGTAGCAGTTCCCAATTTCGCTACTAGATGGCGACGTTTTATACAAATGGATAAAACTAAGGATGTTTTATACATTAACAACCCTGCCCGTATAGTGATTGTCAGCCAGGGGTGCGTTCCAAAACCTCGTTCGGGTCGGATCTTCAATATGGCGGTGATTCAAATCAAGCCTTTGAAAAAATGCAAAAATCCCTATTTAACTCTCTAGATTAGTGTTACTGTGTTAGTAAATGTTCGTAAACAAATATTATTTTTATTTTTCAACAAAAAGAACAAAAGAAAATAATATTATACAGTATAATCTCGGAATTTTCATGATTTGCGACACAAAAGTTATCTTAGTCGCTCGGGATAACTAGCGGATAATTAATAAATAAAATCTATGATAAAACGAATTTATGAGTTAATCAATCATTTGCGATGGAATATCTTCTAAAATAAACGACCGAAATTGATGAATTTTCTTTTTTAATTTTTGTAATTAAAAAATCTACAAATCTAAATCACATTTAATAGTTTCATGTAGAGGAGTTTGTAGATACAGATCAACTACGCGGGATAATTATGTCGAGAATAGCTACCCTGGTCTCTAGTCTTTATACCAACACTGTTTTCTGGTCTTGAGAACTTTTCAGAGAAACTTCGCTAGTTGACAGTTTGACACAGGCCTTTGGTCTTCTTGCATTTACCCAACCCGGCTCTATATAGTCTATTATAATCAGTGATGGGTAATTTAGTGGTTTTCGGAGTATCATACAATCATACGTATGATATTCTATGATATATAGGTATGATTTGTATGATAGTCGCAAGTGCCCTCTATCTACTATAACATAAAGTAAATCATGTCCAATACTTTTACATTTACTAACACAAGCATACACAAGTAATGAGCTGTCGAAAATGTTTTTTTATTAGAAAAAAAAAATGGAAAATATTTTTTTTCAACGTAAAAACAAATCTAACTTATGATTAAATTATTGAATTAGGAAATAGTTATAAATTAAATATGTATTTTTAGCTGTCTTATTAAGTTTTCCACCTCAAGCCAGATAAATTTTTCGAAGCTTTTATTTTTACATACCAAAGTACACAATTGTCGAAATGTTTTTCCTTTTTTACCGCGAATAAACGAATACTCAAAAAAAAAATTTTGAAATACGTAGAAATTTCAGTTATAATCAAATTATAACAGAATAAAATGATTATAAATTGAATATTCAATATAAAGTTAAATTTTAATTGTATGATACGCAGTGTTGAGTAGTTGGACGATTTTTAGGTTTAATACCTTGAAACCGGTATCATACCGGTATGAAAGTATGAAACTCAGAAACGCCCTCTATGGCATCAAAACTTTCTACCATACCGATACCATAAAGCTCTCAGCTGTCAAAATTGATATATAAACAATAAAAAATGTACAGAAAAAAGTAAACAATATTTTTTATGAATATAAAAACAAAAATTATTCTATTAATTAATTATGAAAATATCAAAAAAATTCCAAATTGAAAACAAATGAATACTGATTAATTGTACTGTTGGATATATAATATTAACATGACTCATGGAAAATCAACAAAAAATGGAGTAAATATCAGTATAGTATATGATTAATAATTTTATGATTAATAATTTAGATAGAAATAGAAATATTTTATTCTAGTATTTACTTCAACTAAATTTACATTAAAATTTTTTTACTAAAATGTATTTATTTATTTATTAATAATTGTAGAGGAATCCCAAGTTGGTTACTTCTCGTCAACGCAAATTTACTCTAATTACAACAACAAAACCAAGAATAATAAATAAATTAAATTCAAAACAAATATAAGAAATAGATACAGCATTAGGACGTTGGTTTTTTGGTTGTAATACACCATTTAATGTTGTTGTGACCGATAATTCATTTGTTTACTATGATGAACAAAAAAAAAAAAAAAAAAGTTATAAAAATGGTGTACGACGTAGTATATAAAAATTCTCATAGATGGCATTACTAAAGTGGTATGGAAGTATGAAACTCGAGCGGTATTATACCGATATTATACCGAAGTTCACGATCGGTATAATACCTCGGTATCATACCAGCCCAACACTGATGATACGTGATGTATGGAACCGGAGATGTATGATATCGGTATCACACTTACTTATTTTTTTAGCAACTTGTTCTTTATTTTTTAAATAAATGAAAGCATGTAAATGATAGTTAAATAAACAAATAGCTACGGAATGAGATGTACTTAAAAAAAGGCAACTTACTAAACACTTTCTGCTGGATAAAATATCTTTCTTGCTGCATTAATTTCCTTAGCTATTTTTTTTTTAAATTTTCAATAAATAAAAGCATGTGAATTATTTTAAAAAAGATAAATAGCTAAATGTCAGTTTTTTCTATTTTCTTTTTTTTATTCTTTAAATGCCACCATGGTATGATGCCACGGTCTATGAACACGTAAACTTATTCCAACTCTCACAAATTTTCCAAACTGTTTTTTTTAAAAATGTTCTATCTAAAGAATTTGTTTTTTTTTCGGAGCTATAGATAAAGTGCGTGGCAACCCAACGTATATTTATATTATTTAAATACTTTTGATCGCAATGAAGGAACAGAGTACTGTAAAGTATTGTTTTTTAATACTCTGTTTCCGCTTTCGACATTGAGAAAATTTTTAACAAAATAATAATATTAATTATTATTTATTAATAATAATTATTATTATTTATGAATAATACTAATTTTTATGTTTAATAATATTTATCATTATTTATTGATAATATTAATTAATTAATAACTATTTTACAACAATCAAATGCATTTATTAAGAACAAATGGATAGGAAGAAAGATGCAGTTGTTCAAGGAATTCGTTAAAGAGTAATTGTACTAGTAATTATATTTTTTTAATTTGCAACGTTTTTCGTAACTATTTGTTAATATAAAAAATGAGTTTATGAAAATTCAAATGCATTTATAATTATAACAAATATCTAGGAATATAGATGCAGTTGTTTAATTAATTTTTCAATAAGTAATTGTACCAATAATAGTTTTTTTTTTTTTTTACATTTTCTTCTATACTGAATTTTAAAGGAACAAATATATTATTATTATAATTATATAATTTTTGAACAATATTTACGAAGTACTTGTTTTTTTTACAAATCCATTTTCTCCTTCAGTCATTTGTTCTTCAAAAAAGTTATTTATGTAAACTTAAATGGATTTTGCCGAAACAAATGGCAAGGAAGAAGATGCGATTGATTCAATAATTTTTTGAACATTAATTAAACTAGTTATTATTTTTTTATTTGCACTTCTTTCCGAAGCCAATTGAATATTGTTTATTGAAAAAAATAATTCATGCAATCTTAAATGTATTTATCAAATGCAAATGTCCAAAAAAACAAATGTAATTTATTGAATAATTTTTCAAATAATAATTCTACGAGTACTTGTCTTTTAGCAACTTTATCTTCTCTATTAGTCATTTGTTCCTTAAATAATTATTCACTATATTTCTTAAAAATGTATTTTAAAAAATTCAATGGCTAGAAATATACAGTTGTGATTATAATCTATAGATAAATAATTGTTCAAACAATAATTAAACTCCCGTAACCATTTGTTTTTAAAAAAAATTATTTTATAAATAATAAATATGCAATGTTACTTTTTTTTTTACAAGATAATATAAAATAGCTCTATATATTATTATTTATCCCCTCAAGCATTTGATTTACTAGAAGCGACATTATCTACATTTATTCTACAGAACGCTTGATGGTAACAATTACCGACGGCGCAATGAAAATATATTAGAAAGTAGCGGCAATATTATTAAAAAAGGACGGTGAAAAAAGATATGACGCTCTTTTTTCGACTTTCGCTTTTTACTCTATACCACTCAATACCCATACCCGCGCCTAAAGATGTTTACACATGAAAAATTTAGTAAATGATTAGTGCTGGGTAAAATATTTTTTTTAGTACATCTATTTTCTTAGCTACATCCTTTTCTATTTTTTCAATGAAAAAAAGCATGTAAAAAATATATTATATCCTAGCAATAATTATTCGATAAATTGTCTTTTTTTTGGTACATGTTATTCTGTAGCTATTTGTTTATTTAACATAATGATTTTCAGGCATTTATTTATTGAAAACCAAAGAGCAAATAGCTAAGAAACTGGATGCACTCAAAAAAAACATTTCAACCAAGAATAATTGTTTAACAAATTGTATTTTTTTGAGTCTATCCCTTTTTTTAGCTATTCGTTTACTCATAAATAATTATCTTGACACAAAAATAAGTAGTAAACAAAAAAAACATGTGATTTTGACTTCAGTACTAACAAAGACTAGCGCTGCCAGTGGCCGATAGAGTTACTACATTGCTCCATTCCGTCATCCTCAACAGCTCCCTATTTTAATACATTAGGTGTGTTCGTTCACTATTTACACCGAGCGTATGCACGGAGCGTATGCAAGGAAGCGCTAGAGTCGTGCGGTCATTTGAAGAAACTTTTTTAATAAAATTTACTATTTATTTATTGTTATTTGTTTTTTTCAGTTCTTTTGCTGTCTTTCATAATTATTAATTGCTAATTAGTTATGGTGTTGTTATTTTTCTTTCCGAATCCAATGCGTTAGTAAATTTCATCAATAAAGTTTCTTCAAATGGCCGCACGACTCTAGCGCTTCCTTGCATACGCTCCGTGCATACGCTCAGTGTGAATAGTGAACGAACACACCTATTGTGTGACGTCACGGATTACCCTCCTTGTAAAACTCCATGCCTAGATTATAGTTTTATTCTTTTGAATTTAACAGAATCAAGAAGACTAGAAGTACTTTTAGTCTTCTTGGACATAATACCGTAAAATCAGAAAATTATTGTTCATGTAATTAAATGTACATTTCTAATTAAGTTACTATTGCTAATCATTGTACAATAAGATTTTAAATGTTTGTTTTATAATAGCGATTTAGATTTCAAATATTGATTTCAGATGCTGGTTATGTTTTCGTGCTACCGAATGTAACAGACGAATAATTTAAAAAACTTTGCTGGTATTTAATAATAGAATATACAAAAATGGCTCTCAGTTACTCAAGGTGAATATTGTTCAAGATGAATCTCTTGAATGTTAAATGATACTTTTTAACTTTATTTGATATATAGCTCATTATTTAAATAAACTTACAGAATAAAGTGTTTATCAACCATGTTTCTTAAAACATTTCAGGTTATTGTGCTGCCAAAATATGGGTATGCGCAAATTCCCAAGTATCTTCACGTCTAGGTAAGATGAATTTGATTACGTCATAGGACTTAAGACCTGTATATCATATGAACATCCAAGTTACTAATTAAGTCATAAGCCGTAATATCAAGGGCTTAAATCAAAGCATACAGAAAGTTTTCTGCTTTTTTTTGAATTTCTGGTTTAAATAAAAAAAAATCTGTTGTTTTTCTCCCAAAAAAGTATCATTTTAAAAAATATATTTTTCCAAGTTAAACGTACAGAATTTTAGAGACTGAATGAAAATTTATCTTTCAGTGGAGTCATTTGGCGTTAAACTATTTCTATTTTGTTATTTAGATTTGGGGGAATCGTGTCATCAACTTCGAAATGTATGTCAACACAATTAGAAACATATGCACAGAAAAATGAGCGTTTGAATCGACCAATGTCTCCTCATCTGACGATTTATAAACCTCAACTAACTTCATTGTTGTCAATTACTCATCGTGGTACCGGAATGGCTCTTTCTTTATACGCATTCGGGATTGGAGCAGGTAAAAAAAAGTACTAGCCGTCAGTTGCTCACTTCCATAATGTTTATAACAATTGTTTTTCAGTTGGACTCTTCATGCCTGGGGGAATGATGTCAATAATTCAAACAATTGACGTTATGTGTCTACCAGCCACAATCCTTTTTGTCGGAAAATATATTATTGCTTGGCCCGCTCTTTACCACTATTTCAATGGAATTCGTCATTTGGTTAGTACGGATAATTTGGTTTTAAAATGTATATATGCCGCCAAAACTGTGATGCACAATTATAAAAACCAATAACTCGATCAAAAATTTTTGAACACTTTGACGTCAAGTCTTGCATTTGGGCAACAATATAAACCTGCAGCTCTATGTTTCAATTTTTTCTTTTGATGACTAAAAAACCGAATTAGGATATTTTATCACTTCTCTCAAATTTTAGACTCTCCACTTATATATCAACATTTTAATTGCAAAGCCAGTTGAAATATTACCGGTTATTTCAAAGAAGTATTTTTTTTTCTTCACTTGTTTTCTTTAGAGCTTTTTATTAAGTTATAGAAAAAACGAAAAACAGTTCTATTTTGACAACTTTCCATACTTAGAAAAACTTTTCCCATTTTCTTAAACTTTAAGCTTGTCAGCATTTTTTACTTGAAGTCAATCATTCCTCTATAGAGTATAGAAGATCATTTATATCAAGAGGCACGGTAGTCCCTCGAGTCAAGTATGCGAAAGGAAATATATATGTGTGTGTAAGAGTAACTACCGTGCCATATTATACATTACACATTGGTGACCCCTTCCGTCCCCAATTGTTTAAGATTCAATTAAAGTATGATGGAATCAATTAAAAAATACGGGGTTTTGTAATGGTTTCATAAATCTATGTCAAGCTTTTTTTAAAAAAAAAAATCAGATTTTTTTGAGGCATATTTTTTTTTTAATTGAACAATTAAATTAACGGTTGCGATTTTTTGGCTGAAAAGCCAGATTTCTGATTTTGTTAAGTTGGTAGTACGGTATAAAATTATAAATTTTTTTTTTTTTTTTTTCTTTTTTCTCTTGCTTATTTCTGTTGGCTGCACTGCAGTGTTGACATATGATAAATATTGCAATATTATATTATAAAAATGATAAACATTAAATGATACACCGGTGAAATAGTTATAAATAAATATTAAACTTGATGATGTATGAATTGTGTTTGATACAAAAAAAACTTCGAAAAAAGATGTGATGTCTAACAAAAAACAAAAAACAAGTATTTTGTACAAAAAAAAGAGTCAAGTATTCGAAATTGTAGTCAATTTGTAATGTAACTTGTTTTGCCATTAATTAATTTTTTGATATATAAAAAAATATGATACAATAAAAATCAACGAAAAAATTTTTTCTTCGATACATGTGGTTAAATCTAAATTGTTGAAAAAAAAAAAAAAAGTTATACTTGACCCCGCATGGTTTTTTCATAAATTAAAAATCTATTTTAAGTCAACATTATTCAATCTCATGTATAGCGAGGTCACGTGTAATTTTTTTTTTCTTCAACAATTTGGATCCAACTACATGTATCGAAAATAAAAATGTTTCGTTGGTTTTTATGGTATCATATTCTTTTTATATCGAAGAATTAATTAATGACCAAACAAGTTACATTACAAATTGACTACAATTTCGAATACTTGACGCTTTTTTTTGTACAAAATACTTGTTTTTTGTTAGATTTAATATTCTCTCAAGAACTTCTGTCATCAATACAATTGTCGATGAGTACGGTTTAAAAGGCTATTTCTTTTTAGGCTTGGGACTTGGGACATCTTCTAACAATAAAGCAAGTTTATACTACCGGCTGGACTGTCATAGGAATTTCGACGATTGCTACTCTTGCTTTAGTGGCATTAATTTAAGATGAAGTAAAAAATATTAGTCAACTACAACAATTATCAAAACTAAAAATCATATGTATATTGAGGATTCCATATTTGTGTGAGTTTAATAAATAATATTACGAAATTTGAATCCGTCTTTTGTATTATTTTCACGACTTACTTCAATATTTGGACTTATAAAAAAGCAATGAAAATTTCATGCAGGTAATTTTTTTTTGATGTATTTACATAACGCATAAAAAAAAAAAAGAAAAACTATTTTAGGGTGATAATTTTATAAATATTTTGCTAAATTTTAATCAAAATTTTATAAAACCGAATTTATTAACTCAGTTTATGAAATTCGGGCAAATTTGAAAATAAATTTTTATCTACTTTTGATAAAGTTTATAAAATTAATTTATAGAAATTTTATAAAATTACCAAACTAAATTTCGACTTTTCTCCCTTCCCCTCGCCCCTAGTTTCCGAAAATTTCATAAAATTTTTATAAAAATTGAACAAACAAAATCCCTTCTATTTGTTTACTACTTTTTTTTGTGTCAAGATAATTGAATGTTCCATGAGCGAAATGAATATACTGACAATATACAATTTTAATATATAAATTGTCCTTCTTGAGTCTACCTATTCGTTTGTGTAATATTCCTTAGCTATTTGTTTATTTAAAAATAATTTTCAGACATTTATTTACTAAAATATTAAAGACGAAATAGCTAAAGAAATTAATTAATTTATGCGGCACCCTTCACTTTTTTTTGAGTAGACGATCCTGATGAAGCTAGCGGCTCACTTAGCGGCCAAACCCGAAAAACGCAAGGATCCATACGGTGTTCTTGGGGCCCCGAGAATGGCATCCAGTAAAAGTAAAAAAAAAATTAACGCTACCTCGTAATTTTTTTTTTAAATTAAAGATTAGAGATAAATAAAGATACTTTCAAAATTCCAAGCCCTTATCTCATGTCCTTCAAGGTAAAAAAAATTATTATTTTTTTTTAAAATTAATTATTTTGACCGGGAAAAAATCAACGCTACCTCGTAATTTTTTTCAAATGAAAGATTAAAGATAAATAAAGATACCCTCACAATTCCAAGCCCTTATCTCATGTCTTTCAAGGTAAAAAAAATTATTATTATTATTTTTTTTTTAAATTAATTATTTTGACCGGAAAAAAAGCTAAACACACTCAAATTAATGACTTGACATTGAGATGGGATGAGGATCCCAATTTGGCATTGAGAAAAAAAAAAAATTTATTTAGGTTCGTTTGTTTGTTTGGGTGGCAGTTCCCAATTTCGCCACTAGATGACGACGTTTTATACAAATGGATAAAACTAAGGATGTTTTAAACTATGATTTATACATTAACAACCCTGCGCACACATACTATTGTAAATAAATCTGGCATCACTGTATTGCCAGCGCATGAAACGAATCAGACCACGTAAATTAGTAACTTCATATTATTATTTTTGACAATTATAAGGTCAAGATAACCTATATTTTTACTGAGCAAACAATAATAAACAAATATGTTGACAAATAGTAATAAACAAAAACTACGTTTTCGTGGACAATTTGTTAATCAAAAATTCAATATAATTGCTTCTACTAAATTACGAAATGAATTAAATAAATCTATTGAAGACGAGCGTAGTGTTAATATAACAATTACAGGTAAACGTATTGTTGAAGTAAATGAGCTTGGTAAAAACTTAAAATGTCATCAATGCAAGGACATTGTTTTTCTTTTGGATATTAAAAAAAAAAGGAAAAATGGTTTACACTCTGATTTTTCTGTTTTTTGTCAAAAGTGTGATGAAATATAAATAATGATAAAAAAAACATGATATATATATGGCCCATTCTAAGCATTTTCACGGGGTTTGCGGCCTAACCCCCTGCAATTTTGTTCATTTTTTAATATGTTGTAGATTTTGGCATTAAAAAAGACACGTATTTTTTTTTTTTTTTTTTTGCAATTTTTGAGGGCGCCACTATCGAATTTCACTCCAATTTCAAGATATCTCAAAAAGCCCCTTTTTTATTTTTCTGAATTTTCATCATAAATTCGAGGACGCAAAACAAGTATTTTAAGCCCTTGTAGAAAGTGGGCACTTAATGGGAAGTATTTTTTTTCGATTTTTGAAATTTTAAAAAAATGATAAAAAACAAATTTTTTTTTTGGGACCTTATATATAAAGAAATTATTAACTATGAAATTTTCTGAAGATAGAAGGTTCTCAACTTGGTGAATTGAAAAAGCCCTCCCCATATATATATAATATTAATAATTTCTTTATATATAAGGTCCCAAAAGGTCATTTTAATTTTTTTAGATTTTTCGCAGCGCCACCTGCCCCTCCCCCTCGATTTTAGTAATTCGTCTCAAGAGGTAAGTACTATTTTGCCCGTTTTTATTTTGATGAAAAATTTTATGCAGATTCTATGATGAAATTGATGAACATTTTTCATAAAATTGGAGTGGGCATTATACGCGAAGTATTTTTTTTTTTTTATTTAAGATTTTGCAAAATTTTGAATTTTTGAATTTTTTAAAATTTAAATATATTTTTTAGACTCAAAAAAAAAAAATAAAAATAAAATTTGTCTATCAAAAAAACGATATATCGATTATTTTCCAAAGAAAATCAATTTTTTAACTTTTTGACACGAAAATAATTATTAGTAAAGTTTAGACTATTTATTTTGAAAACTTAAAAAATCGATTTTTTTCAAAAAATAATCGATATATCGTTTTTTTGATAGACAAATTTTATTTTTATTTTTTTTTTTTGAGTCTAAAAAATATATTTAAATTTTAAAAAATTCAAAAATTCAAAATTTTGCAAAATCTTAAATAAAAAAAAAAAAATACTTCGCGTATAATGCCCACTCCAATTTTATGAAAAATGTTCATCAATTTCATCATAGAATCTGCATAAAATTTTTCATCAAAATAAAAACGGGCAAAATGGTACTTACCTCTTGAGACGAATTACTAAAATCGAGGGGGAGGGGCAGGTGGCGCTGCGAAAAATCTAAAAAAATTAAAATGAGCTTTTGGGACCTTATATATAAAGAAATTATTAACTATGAAATTTTCTGAAGATAAAAGGTTCTCAACTTGGTGAATTGAAAAAGCTCTCCCCATATATATATATATTTTAACGAGAATGGGCATTCCTCGTGCTACCGGTAATTATTATTTATAATAATTACGATCCGTAGATGCTTATCGGCCGATTCACATGGGAAATAGTGTTGGCTTGAAGATAAGTAATACAGTTAGAGTGCGAACTGATCCAGTAGCCCCATCTGCAGACCATTGTGTCCGTCAAGAAGACTAGAGACCAGGAGAATAAACTTCAGTGGAGGGGGTAACATTTAGTGTCCTAGCATACGGCGGCTATGTAGAGTGCGCCACTTTTACTCCTGAACGGCGCACTACGTAAAGCGCAGTTTTTTATCCCTGTACACCTCAGCCCACCGGCCCTATACTCGAGTCGTCAGTAAATAAACGTCAAAATCTCATTGTGATTGTTATTTAAATTGCAATAAACTAATCCTTATTGCTGTACGAAAAATTCAACTTTGTGATTATTTTTTGTATTAATCAAGCTGTATACCAATAATAATATACCTATATTGAAAAATTTATCTACAAATAATAAGTATAAGTATGTGTATTATTTTGCTCCATTTTTTAAGAATTGAATTGTAACTATGCCAAATAAACGTTTTACTTTATTAATTTTATTAACGTTTTTTTCTAGAAATCAATAATTGATAAATAAAAAGATGGGTAAAACGAAAAAAAAAACGTCTTGTAGCAAGATCTTTCAAATATTTGGAGATGGCATTATAATTTTTTGAAAGTCTGCATGTGAGCAGATATATATCATGAATTGTATATTTCACTAACATATTCTTATTCATACACTAACTTACTTTTTTAGTTTTTATAAAAATTATCAATTTGTATTGATTCAAAATTAAACCTAAATTTTATATTACTTATAATCAATTGTATAGCAACATTGCAGAATCATAAATATTATTTGAAGTTGTATCTAATACACTAAATTATTGAGTGGTAAAATTTGATTTTCTTTTAAATGATAAAAAAGATGAACTTTAATTTTTTTTCATTAACAATCAATTGTTATTATCCGTAAATCTTATAAAATCAATTAAATAATCATTTTACTATTTAACTACTAAAAATACAACAGACAATACATATTATCAATCATAATCTTTTTAAACTTGTTTGTCTTGGTACTCGTCTTTTGTTTATTAAAGATGATTTTTTTATTTGATGTAAGACTGTTTTCTGTTTTGGTGATTGTGGTAATTTTGTACGTTGATTGTTAAGTTTGGATAAAGGATTCACAAGCTTTGCTCTCTTACGAAATTCTTTTTCTTCTTTTCTTGTTTTATCATTCATTTTAAGAGATAAAATGTCTTGAAGAGACCTTACTTTATCAATGCCATCAAAGTTGTTAAAAAATTTATTTTTAATTTTTATCTGAAAATAATAGTACATTGAAAAATATAACAAGTTAAAAGTTTAAAATATGAAAAATAAAAATTTAAATTACTTTTATGCTTATGTC
>WSYQ01001455.1:0-32552 GCA_011426435.1 Lysiphlebus fabarum
GATACAATAAAAATCAACGAAAAAATTTTTTCTTCGATACATGTGGTTAAATCTAAATTGTTGAAAAAAAAAAAAAAAGTTATACTTGACCCCGCATGGTTTTTTCATAAATTAAAAATCTATTTTAAGTCAACATTATTCAATCTCATGTATAGCGAGGTCACGTGTAATTTTTTTTTTCTTCAACAATTTGGATCCAACTACATGTATCGAAAATAAAAATGTTTCGTTGGTTTTTATGGTATCATATTCTTTTTATATCGAAGAATTAATTAATGACCAAACAAGTTACATTACAAATTGACTACAATTTCGAATACTTGACGCTTTTTTTTGTACAAAATACTTGTTTTTTGTTAGATTTAATATTCTCTCAAGAACTTCTGTCATCAATACAATTGTCGATGAGTACGGTTTAAAAGGCTATTTCTTTTTAGGCTTGGGACTTGGGACATCTTCTAACAATAAAGCAAGTTTATACTACCGGCTGGACTGTCATAGGAATTTCGACGATTGCTACTCTTGCTTTAGTGGCATTAATTTAAGATGAAGTAAAAAATATTAGTCAACTACAACAATTATCAAAACTAAAAATCATATGTATATTGAGGATTCCATATTTGTGTGAGTTTAATAAATAATATTACGAAATTTGAATCCGTCTTTTGTATTATTTTCACGACTTACTTCAATATTTGGACTTATAAAAAAGCAATGAAAATTTCATGCAGGTAATTTTTTTTTGATGTATTTACATAACGCATAAAAAAAAAAAAGAAAAACTATTTTAGGGTGATAATTTTATAAATATTTTGCTAAATTTTAATCAAAATTTTATAAAACCGAATTTATTAACTCAGTTTATGAAATTCGGGCAAATTTGAAAATAAATTTTTATCTACTTTTGATAAAGTTTATAAAATTAATTTATAGAAATTTTATAAAATTACCAAACTAAATTTCGACTTTTCTCCCTTCCCCTCGCCCCTAGTTTCCGAAAATTTCATAAAATTTTTATAAAAATTGAACAAACAAAATCCCTTCTATTTGTTTACTACTTTTTTTTGTGTCAAGATAATTGAATGTTCCATGAGCGAAATGAATATACTGACAATATACAATTTTAATATATAAATTGTCCTTCTTGAGTCTACCTATTCGTTTGTGTAATATTCCTTAGCTATTTGTTTATTTAAAAATAATTTTCAGACATTTATTTACTAAAATATTAAAGACGAAATAGCTAAAGAAATTAATTAATTTATGCGGCACCCTTCACTTTTTTTTGAGTAGACGATCCTGATGAAGCTAGCGGCTCACTTAGCGGCCAAACCCGAAAAACGCAAGGATCCATACGGTGTTCTTGGGGCCCCGAGAATGGCATCCAGTAAAAGTAAAAAAAAAATTAACGCTACCTCGTAATTTTTTTTTTAAATTAAAGATTAGAGATAAATAAAGATACTTTCAAAATTCCAAGCCCTTATCTCATGTCCTTCAAGGTAAAAAAAATTATTATTTTTTTTTAAAATTAATTATTTTGACCGGGAAAAAATCAACGCTACCTCGTAATTTTTTTCAAATGAAAGATTAAAGATAAATAAAGATACCCTCACAATTCCAAGCCCTTATCTCATGTCTTTCAAGGTAAAAAAAATTATTATTATTATTTTTTTTTTAAATTAATTATTTTGACCGGAAAAAAAGCTAAACACACTCAAATTAATGACTTGACATTGAGATGGGATGAGGATCCCAATTTGGCATTGAGAAAAAAAAAAAATTTATTTAGGTTCGTTTGTTTGTTTGGGTGGCAGTTCCCAATTTCGCCACTAGATGACGACGTTTTATACAAATGGATAAAACTAAGGATGTTTTAAACTATGATTTATACATTAACAACCCTGCGCACACATACTATTGTAAATAAATCTGGCATCACTGTATTGCCAGCGCATGAAACGAATCAGACCACGTAAATTAGTAACTTCATATTATTATTTTTGACAATTATAAGGTCAAGATAACCTATATTTTTACTGAGCAAACAATAATAAACAAATATGTTGACAAATAGTAATAAACAAAAACTACGTTTTCGTGGACAATTTGTTAATCAAAAATTCAATATAATTGCTTCTACTAAATTACGAAATGAATTAAATAAATCTATTGAAGACGAGCGTAGTGTTAATATAACAATTACAGGTAAACGTATTGTTGAAGTAAATGAGCTTGGTAAAAACTTAAAATGTCATCAATGCAAGGACATTGTTTTTCTTTTGGATATTAAAAAAAAAAGGAAAAATGGTTTACACTCTGATTTTTCTGTTTTTTGTCAAAAGTGTGATGAAATATAAATAATGATAAAAAAAACATGATATATATATGGCCCATTCTAAGCATTTTCACGGGGTTTGCGGCCTAACCCCCTGCAATTTTGTTCATTTTTTAATATGTTGTAGATTTTGGCATAAAAAAGACACGTATTTTTTTTTTTTTTTTTTTTTTGCAATTTTTGAGGGCGCCACTATCGAATTTCACTCCAATTTCAAGATATCTCAAAAAGCCCCTTTTTTATTTTTCTGAATTTTTGATCATAAATTCGAGGACGCAAAACAAGTATTTTAAGCCCTTGTAGAAAGTGGGCACTTAATGGGAAGTATTTTTTTTCGATTTTTGAAATTTTAAAAAAATGATAAAAAACAAATTTTTTTTTTGGGACCTTATATATAAAGAAATTATTAACTATGAAATTTTCTGAAGATAGAAGGTTCTCAACTTGGTGAATTGAAAAAGCCCTCCCCATATATATATAATATTAATAATTTCTTTATATATAAGGTCCCAAAAGGTCATTTTAATTTTTTTAGATTTTTCGCAGCGCCACCTGCCCCTCCCCCTCGATTTTAGTAATTCGTCTCAAGAGGTAAGTACTATTTTGCCCGTTTTTATTTTGATGAAAAATTTTATGCAGATTCTATGATGAAATTGATGAACATTTTTCATAAAATTGGAGTGGGCATTATACGCGAAGTATTTTTTTTTTTTTATTTAAGATTTTGCAAAATTTTGAATTTTTGAATTTTTTAAAATTTAAATATATTTTTTAGACTCAAAAAAAAAAAATAAAAATAAAATTTGTCTATCAAAAAAACGATATATCGATTATTTTCCAAAGAAAATCAATTTTTTAACTTTTTGACACGAAAATAATTATTAGTAAAGTTTAGACTATTTATTTTGAAAACTTAAAAAATCGATTTTTTTCAAAAAATAATCGATATATCGTTTTTTTGATAGACAAATTTTATTTTTATTTTTTTTTTTTGAGTCTAAAAAATATATTTAAATTTTAAAAAATTCAAAAATTCAAAATTTTGCAAAATCTTAAATAAAAAAAAAAAAATACTTCGCGTATAATGCCCACTCCAATTTTATGAAAAATGTTCATCAATTTCATCATAGAATCTGCATAAAATTTTTCATCAAAATAAAAACGGGCAAAATGGTATTTACCTCTTGAGACGAATTACTAAAATCGAGGGGGAGGGGCAGGTGGCGCTGCGAAAAATCTAAAAAAATTAAAATGAGCTTTTGGGACCTTATATATAAAGAAATTATTAACTATGAAATTTTCTGAAGATAAAAGGTTCTCAACTTGGTGAATTGAAAAAGCTCTCCCCATATATATATATATTTTAACGAGAATGGGCATTCCTCGTGCTACCGGTAATTATTATTTATAATAATTACGATCCGTAGATGCTTATCGGCCGATTCACATGGGAAATAGTGTTGGCTTGAAGATAAGTAATACAGTTAGAGTGCGAACTGATCCAGTAGCCCCATCTGCAGACCATTGTGTCCGTCAAGAAGACTAGAGACCAGGAGAATAAACTTTAGTGGAGGGGGTGTCCTAGAATACGGCGGCTATGTAGAGTGCGCCACTTTTACTCCTGAACGGCGCACTACGTAAAGCGCAGTTTTTTATCCCTGTACACCTCAGCCCACCGGCCCTATACTCGAGTCGTCAGTAAATAAACGTCAAAATCTCATTGTGATTGTTATTTAAATTGCAATAAACTAATCCTTATTGCTGTACGAAAAATTCAACTTTGTGATTATTTTTTGTATTAATCAAGCTGTATACCAATAATAATATACCTATATTGAAAAATTTATCTACAAATAATAAGTATAAGTATGTGTATTATTTTGCTCCATTTTTTAAGAATTGAATTGTAACTATGCCAAATAAACGTTTTACTTTATTAATTTTATTAACGTTTTTTTCTAGAAATCAATAATTGATAAATAAAAAAGATGGGTAAAACGAAAAAAAAAACGTCTTGTAGCAAGATCTTTCAAATATTTGGAGATGGCATAATAATTTTTTGAAAGTCTGCATGTGAGCAGATATATATCATGAATTGTATATTTCACTAACTTATTCTTATTCATACACTAACTTACTTTTTTAGTTTTTATAAAAATTATCAATTTGTATTGATTCAAAATCAAACCTAAATTTTATATTACTTATAATCAATTGTATAGCAACATTGCAGAATCATAAATATTATTTGAAGTTGTATCTAATACACTAAATTATTGAGTGGTAAAATTTGATTTTCTTTTAAATGATAAAAAAGATGAACTTTAATTTTTTTTCATTAACAATCAATTGTTATTATCCGTAAATCTTATAAAATCAATTAAATAATCATTTTACTATTTAACTACTAAAAATACAACAGACAATACATATTATCAATCATAATCTTTTTAAACTTGTTTGTCTTGGTACTCGTCTTTTGTTTATTAAAGATGATTTTTTTATTTGATGTAAGACTGTTTTCTGTTTTGGTGATTGTGGTAATTTTGTACGTTGATTGTTAAGTTTGGATAAAGGATTCACAAGCTTTGCTCTCTTACGAAATTCTTTTTCTTCTTTTCTTGTTTTATCATTCATTTTAAGAGATAAAATGTCTTGAAGAGACCTTACTTTATCAATGCCATCAAAGTTGTTAAAAAATTTATTTTTAATTTTTATCTGAAAATAATAGTACATTGAAAAATATAACAAAGTAAAAGTTTAAAATATGAAGAATAAAAATTTAAAATACTTTTATGCTTATGTCTGGATGAACGAGTATTGATATTGTCGATGTGTTATTTGCATCACCATAATAACTAATAACAATACCACTTTTGCCTTCAAGAATTGTTTAAAAAATAATCACAAAGTTGAATTTTTCATACAGCAATAAGG
Source organism: Lysiphlebus fabarum (assembly GCA_011426435.1). NCBI lineage: Eukaryota > Metazoa > Arthropoda > Insecta > Hymenoptera > Braconidae > Lysiphlebus > Lysiphlebus fabarum. Next base: position 5,273 of record WSYQ01001455.1, read on the forward strand.
ATTAGTTTATTGCAATTTAAATAACAATCACAATGAGATTTTGACGTTTATTTACTGACGACTCGAGTATAGGGCCGGTGGGCTGAGGTGTACAGGGATAAAAAACTGCGCTTTACGTAGTGCGCCGTTCAGGAGTAAAAGTGGCGCACTCTACATAGCCGCCGTATTCTAGGACACCCCCTCCACTAAAGTTTATTCTCCTGGTCTCTAGTCTTCTTGGTGTCCGTGTGGACCGGTAATACCAACAAAAGAGTTGGATACTAGATGGAGCTACCCGGTCGTGTAGTGAACAACCCCTACTCCGACACGCCCCCACTAGAGAGCCGCATCAGGTGTGCGCGCAGACAGTGTGGAGTGGGAGAAACGGAGAGTAGGGCGGGATCCGTATATCTAGCTAGAAGACTGACAATATAGTCAGTCGTTGGCCGGCTCTCGAGCTGGCAAGAGCTCCTGCCTCTTGGCTTCGGTGGAAGCTAGCTAGGGTAACCTATACACTAGGTGCTGGTTGAGTAAGTGGCTTTTTTGGGTAAGTCCTCGCGAGGCAATTTTATGGTGGCCACTACCTCCAGCTTCCTGGTGCACTAGGTGTGTAGGAGACCTGGAGATGATTCAGTAAGGCCTTGCGGGGCATGAATCTCTCGATCTCGTCTAACTATTGGTTAAGCGAGTGAGTTGACTTAAAGTTAAGGATGTTCTCGGTGATGATGTCTAGCCCGTGAAGGACATCATCACGTTCCCGTGTCTTATACAAAATACGGAAGTATGACGTAAGACAAGCTCTTGTTTGATACTGACAATTACTTGGTGGACCGCGCCCCTCTACCATTTCTTACTGAGTAGGCCGCTACCGAATGATCGTATGTCGATCGTTGTTCCCGTTTTATTTCCCCGGTTGTTGGTTGCCGATAGAACCAGCTGGCTCCCACCTGGCGGTAAGAGAGGAGGTTGGTGAGAAATCCTCGTTGTTACCATTGGCCAGTTTTCTCGCCGGTAACGGTCAGAAAATTGGTTACAATATATACATATAAATAACACAAAAAAGAAAGTATATACATATCATACAAAAAACAAGAATGAATCCTTGTACAAAAAGGATTGTCAAGTGTTCGAAATCGTGGTCAATCGTAATGTAATGTAATGATTTATTATATTATTAAATACAAAAAAGAATGATACCCAAAAAAAAGTCAAGTAGAAAATTGATTTTTTAAATAATTGTTTACCCAAAATAAAGTCTGAATGTTGACAAAATTTTACACTTGACCCCGCCCAGTTTTTCCCAAATAAAATTTCAAGACTTTCACACCAAAAGACGACGAGAAAATTAATGTGCCATAATTATTATTATTTTCCAAAGTTTACAGATTCAGTATTATATAAATTTTCTTATCCCATTTAGAAGTGGCAGCCTAACGATTCATTAGGTCGCTGAAATTTTAAATTATATGTGCTTATATTTTATTATATTTATCATTGAAAGAACAAGTGTTATTTCATATTATAAAAAGCAATGTAGAGTTGTGTTCACTAGTCTTCAGCGATGGGTCTACGGTTGATTTTCGAGATTAATACATAAAATGTAAGTTACTGCGATTTATGTAAGTTAAGTTATGTAGTTTACTGACTATCAATGAAAAGCGAGCTGTCTCTTGGTGTTTACATAATATTTCTTTATTATTATTAAAAAACATTGAACAATAATGACTAGTATAACTTTTTTTCGAATAACATGAAAATTCAACCTGATTGTATCATTCTTAATGTTTTTCATCAAACGAGTCACTTTTTTTTCATCACTTTCAACTGCTCCCATATTCCCATCTACAGATTTGCTGTTAAGATTTTATTGCATCATTACGTAGTAGTTTTATCATGAAATTGGCTTTTTCCATTTTATTAATGGACTTTTGTGTATTATTCGTGTCCGAATTGTATTTTAATAATTTTTCTATATATCGATATATCTTTTTTTGAATCAATTGAATTTGTTAATTTTATTATTTTTTGTTCATGTTGGAGCTTGTCATATTCTTTATTTTGTCTTTCGGTCATATTTGATTTTTAATGTTTGTATTTATAGATTAAAATGACAGATTATCTTTTTTTTATTAAAGTTGGCTTAAAATTTTTCTATTACTATTGAAGACGATTATGGGTATAATCAACGGTTAAGTTATAGTTGGTCTTTTTTGGTGTGAAAGTCTTGAAATTTTATTTGGGAAAAACTGGGCGGTCAAATGTAAAATTTTGTCAACATTCAGACTTTATTTTGGGTAAACGATTATTTAAAAAATCAATGTTCTACTTGACTTTTTTTTGGGTATCATTCTTTTTTGTATTTAATTATATAATAAATCATTACATTACATTACGATTGACTACGATTTCGAGCACTTGACAATCCTTTTTGTACAAGGATTGATTCTTGTTTTTTGTATGATATCATATCTTTTTGAGAAGAAGATGCTGAGAAATAATTAATATTAATATAAACCGTTTTACAATAATTTGTTAATTTGGTTTATTATATTTGTTAAATATTACTTGACACGTACAGAATAGGGCAATGGATTTCAATAAAAAATAGTCAATATAGCTTTTCCAAAAAAATTTGCATCTTATTTTACTAGTTTAATAATATATCTCCATCAAAATCTTATCTTATTTCTCCGTTCATTATTCCATTTTATTAATGGCCTTTTAATAATATAATAATAATATTATAATAATATTATAATAATAATAATAATAATTATTCGTGTCCGAATTGTATTATTTCATTTTATTACTGGACTTTTGTGTATTACAAGACCGATAACGCGCCTTCGGCGCGCATTTACATATTATATTCTTGCAAATACTATAACAAATTTTTTTTTTATTTTAAACAATTTCACCAAGTTTATGTGATTGATCGGTATTATTTTTACAACCATTTATATTACATTGATAAAGAATTTCATCAGTTGTACTTGATAAACCATATGAACGTGCATATGAACCATATGCATCAGAAAAAAAACATCCCCAGACAAACCATATAATGGTTTTAATAATTGATCTGTTGTAACTTCTTTGACATTATTACCATCGAATACTTAAAGGCCACTATTTAATGATCATGATAGAATCATTCTTATCCAACTACTATTATTATTTAATTCACGTACATGATTGCCAGATGTTAACATTGGTTTTCATAAAAATCAAATGACCGTCTTGTCTTACCATTTCTACCAAGGTCAAAAGCTGTTAATTTTCTAGAATTTTCTAGAACATTATCCAGTTTAATATTTCTATGAACATTGGATAGCTATATCTAATGTTCATACAAATATTAAACTGGATGATGTTTCATCATGTTGTTGGTCCACACACATTCAATGTTTAAATTTCTTCAATAATAGTATTTACTCGAATTTTTTCATTATGATGAACCCTAGCGGATGACTTGACACTCCAATGTTGCGCTCAGTCGACAGCGATTTGAGAGCAATTCGAAAGCATATATAAAACGTAATTCCCAAGCGCCGAATAAGAAAAATGAGTTAAAAAAATGAAAAATAAATGGAATATTAAAATAATAACAATTTAAACTGACAAAATCTGGACTTTTATATGATTTATAATAATAAAAAAGAGTTGAAATAATACATAATAAAGAGGTTAGGTTCACACGATTCGTATATCTACTCCGGTCGAAAAGCAGTTGAGCCTTACAGGATTCATCGGTAATTGACTCGGTCATTATTACCGGAGTATTTGGTCACTGAATCGACAAGCTTTCGACACCAAATTGAGAGCTACCTAATTCATTGAAATTTCATTGTTTTTAACTGTTTAAAAATTATAAGAGACTTTATTATTGATAGTTTTACTGTTTTTTTAAATAAAATTAATTAAAAAAATATAAACAATTTGTTTAAATAAAAAAAAAATTTTTTTTTAATAATTTTTTATTCAATTGTTTATAACAAATAAATAAAAAAAAATAAAATAAAACAGTATTTGAAAGCATCTGAACAATGAAGAATATAAAAAAAAAAAAATTTCCAACTTTGAATATACTGGATGCGCGTCGACACTGTCTCGACACCGTTTCGACAGCCTTTCGACCGCCTTTTGATCGCGTTTCGACACCAAATTGAGAGCTACCTAATTCATTGAATTTTCATTGTTTTTAAAAAAATATAAACAATTTGTTTAAATAAAAAAAAAAAAAATTTCCAACTTTGAATATACTAGATGCGTGTCGACACTGTCTCGACACGCATCCAGTATATTCAAAGTTGGAAATTTTTTTTTTTTTATATTGTTCATTGTTCAGATGCTTTCAAATACTGTTTTATTTCATTTTTTTTTATTTATTTGTTATAAACAATTGAATAAAAAATTATTAAAAAAAAAAAAATTTTTTTTTTTATTTAAACAAATTGTTTATATTTTTTTGAACTAATTTTATTTAAAAAAACAGTAAAACTATCAATAATAAAGCATGGAAAAGTATTTTTTTTGTTCGTTATTTCAAATTTATTTAGAAAGCTTCGTTTGATTTTTAGTTCGTTCTAGAAAGAAAATATAAGCATTTCTTGAATTTCTTGGCCAGGTTCCATTAGTAACGAATAGATCATCAATTTTTATCCAGTTAGTTTTATAGCGTATATAACTTAAATAATGTTTATTCGATGTAGTGCCATCGTTAAATATAGCGCAATTAACTTTATATATTGAACCGCAAATGTTAACTTTAGCAGTGGTTGCTCCTTTTATTGAAATATTATTGTTTTGCAGCTGACCATTTTGATTCATTGACAATGAGTTAACTTTTAAAACAATCTTAAGAATTTCTATTTTTTTTAGGATGTTCACTGAAGTAAAACAATCAACACATGTACCAACTCCTTCGTGCCACAATGAAAGCGATTGATTAACCAGTTCTTGCAAAGTAAATGTGTTATTATTATTTGGTATTAAAATATCTATGATAAAGTGGTTTGACAATGAAACATTTAAGTATGAACAAGATCTACATTTTTGTAAATACTTTTGTTCATGACTTAAGCATTCAGCCAAAACATGATCATTATTACATAGAGCCGTTAAAAATTTAACTAAGTCGTCTTCATTATTATGGGAAAATTCTTAACCAACAAACGTTTTAATATCATTAACTGAAGACATAGTTTCAGAAGTATACGCGTTAAAAAATTTAGCTACTTCCGAATCATGTGAATTTCTCATTCTTCCGAATGCCTCGTTAATAGTTTTCATATGAAATATACATTGCATCAGTGAATTAACATAACTGGAACATCCATCATCATTGGGTAATCCATGTACATTGGACAGTGTGTCAAGAGCTTTTAATTTTTTTTCACATTCGAAACTATTGAAATTTCATCAATGATTACCAATGCAATATCTTGTAATTGTTCACGCAATACTTTCAAAGCAGCATCATATAAAATTTTATATTTTGGAGTGCCTCCATGCTGAACAGGAAGTGAGAAAATTCGATGCAACGTCATACCATTAATACCAAATGCAGCAAGGCCAGTAGGTGCTGCTATTGCTATTGAACGATTTAATGTTTTTCTGACCCACGTTTTAATAACGTAGATTAAAAAGCTTTTACCAGTTCCACCTTCTCCACTAACATAAATTCGTAATGGTTCATCTCCATTTATAAGAGCAGCAGTCATTCTTTGGACGACTCTCAGTTGATCAGTATTTAACTGGATAATTAGCTCTTCTAAATTAACTTCGTCTTTGGCAGCAGCATTTTCAATATCTGTAAAATCTTTCATAGCTTCATCAGCTGCTTTCTTTGTATTATCATCAATTATCGGATCTTCTGTTCGATCTTCCAGAGCCTTGTACCCAATAATGTCATGTTCATTTTCTTCAATCAACTGTTGCATATAATTCAAACCCTTTTGAAAATATTCTTGACGCTGGTAATAATCACAAGCTTTTTGGAGATCGTCTTTTTTGGCATTAAATGAATCGGCAAATGTTTTTAAACCAGCTTTTAATTCATCAGTATTTCTCCAGGGATTAAATAAAAATAACAAGGAAAAGTAAAATTCTTCTGTGTGAGTTTTGACATTGTACATCCAATGATTGATTAAATAGCCTCGTGAGCGTTTTTTTACCCATAATATAGGTATTTCTTGGTTATTTTTTTTAAGTATATAATGCTCAATATTATTAGAGCGAGGTTTACATTTGACAACGTCCCAATCTCTACAAAATTCATATAAGCACAAATTTTCTAAAGCATCGGGACGTGAGGGATAATGATCATCGATCAAAGATGGCGCAAAAATATCAGTCGAATCTTCTTCCATTCTTTTAATTTCTTCGTATGATTTCACTTTACGTCCTCTGATTTGTCTTACATTTAACCATTTTTTTGTTGTATCATAATCAGTACCACTTAGAGAAGTCCCTAATATCGTATCTGCTGCTTTAAGAACTCTAATTTCTCTGTTATTTGAACTTTGGAAAGCAAAATTCCATAATCTTTTGAGCAATGGTACAGTCGAATTAATATCATTAACCATAGCTTGGGTTTTAGATCGTTCATGCTTTGTTATGTATTTTGTGACATAAATTGCAAGCGTTGAAGAACTTTCACCAACATATTGAATATCCATATTTCCTTCCCAAACTGTAAGAATAACCGGGTTATAACCATTAATATTTTTCTCACCCTTTGTTCTAGCGAGATCATAAAGTTTATCTTTGGAGCGTGATTGTCTGTGATTTGCAATTGCGATTGCAGGATCACGTAAAACCAATTTATCTGTTACAGACCGGGGAAAGCCAAATCGACAACGTTTACATATTTTCCCATATTTATTTTTTGATGATTGCATACAGTAACTATTATGATAATGGTTTTGATGAGTTGTTACCCTACGATACAATGTTGGTGATAAATTTTTATTTGGCAATTACAAGTGATATATTGTTGAACAAACTGTGCTATTTCTTCATTTTCATTTTTTCCTATCATTGGAGAATTCTCAACCCATATTAATGTATGAAAATGTTGAATACCACGGCCTTGATATTCTCGTCGCCAAAAATAATAGGTTATTTTTCCAAGGGGATTACTTTCTGAATTGAGGAAATCTAACATGGCATGAAATTTTTGATCTATATAACGAGACACTGAAACAGGATCTGCAGCAATCACTTGACCTGGTGACATTTTGTCTAAAAATGGTGAATTAATTTTACGAATATACAGAACTAAATCTTCACACATATACTCTGCTGGACTTAATGTAAGTAACCATGTAGCTGGACCATATTCTCTTATCATACATTTAAGATTATTTCTTGGCTTTTTCCAAAATTCCTCAGTATTCAGAAGGCGCTCAAGAATAGATGATAATTCACTTTCTAACTGTCCCTCGCTCAATTTGTTCAAATAACTTTTGACAGTGTAACTATCACGTGGATTTGTAACATTAACATATGATAAATTCCAGCTTTCAATCTGCAAATAGTATCTTTTTGTAATAAAAAAAATATATATTGATGATCTAATCTAAATCGTGGCTTAACAGAGCAGAGCTTTTGTTTGATAAAATCATGATAACGAACAGGTTTGCTTTGATCTTCACATAGTCCATTTATCCCTCGAGGATATAGGTTTCGAAAACACTTTAATCTAAAGTATTTAATCGAGAATCCAGTGGCTCCTCTTGTACTTTTAACATTTGGTATATATATGTAGCTGTTTTCTTTATCGTATAACGGATATAATGTCAGTTGTTCATAGTCTAATTCAGAATGATCTACTTGAGTAAGAATAGCTCTTGGCTCTAAGAGTTTATTTTCATGATGAGTCTCGTTATTATTATTTTGGTCGTCAGCGTTCATAACTGGTTTATTTTTTACGTTTTCATAATCATTAAGAATTTTTTCAATCTGTTGACCAGAAATTTTTGCTCCTAAATTTTTAAAATCATTAAATCTGTTTTGGGATCCTATAACCTTTGTATTATTTTGAATGGCAGTTTCTCCACTTTTAGAATATTTAAAAGCATTTTTTTTAGCTAAAAGTTGACTCAAGTCTTGAATTATTTCTTCACCAGACAATGTAGTTTCTCCACTTTGATTTTCTATATTTTGCTCATTTTGCTCACTATTTTCAAGGTCATTTGATTCAACTAAAAATTCAATGTCGTTATTTTCTAAGTATTTCATTAATCCTTCAGCAGATCCTGGCAGCACAATATCTTTTTATAGTATATTATTCAAACGTAACCACTGTAAAGCTTTAAATACTTTTTTCAAGTCCACTAAACTTTCCCAAACAGTTTTAGCTTTTGTAGGAAGACTTCGTACCATTATGTACATCTTATGATTTCTATTGATCGGATTAAACTTCGAAGCTAGTTTTTTTAATGTTTCTTCAAGTGGTAAAATATAACTTTAATATTATTTTATTTAAATTTCTTAGAATTTTGGCTACGAATGATTGGAGAAAGAGAATCCGCGTCCCTTTTTTCAATCAACCAGAGGTAATTTCATCGATATTTTCAATCGCGATTTCCACTTAACCCTTTGAAAACGCGAAAAACACTCGATAACTAAATTGAAGTTAATTTTTTTCTCTACAACTTTTATCTGAACTATTTTTCCCGAAATCCCATAGTTTCCGCGTTATTCCTAAAAAACACCCATTTTCAACCCTTTTTGATTTTTTTTTCTCTCTAAAAAAATTTTCCGAACCTTTTTAACCCTAACAATCTAATCCTCTTCTAATTGCGACACTTTTCTAATTTTTTCAAAACCAAATTCGAAAATGGTAGATTCCAAATTTTTTTACGGGACTAGTAGAATTTCTCTTTGTTCAAATATATGGAGCAAATGTCCAGGCATTTTTTCTACATCATATGGTTTGTATATTGTGATGTCAGGGTTTCTACCTAACGCAATAGTTACTGCATTCGCAATAGCAAATCGACCACAATCAGAATCATTAGTTTGATTTTGTACTCAATATTTTCTTTATCGAAAGTATTACCAAATAACATTTTTAACTTGTTTTTAATCTGATCATTTAATATTGGACTATTCCATAAAGAATCATATATATGAATCAAATCACAATCAAAATAAGCACAGATCCAATGACCACCCTTCATATTGAATGCACCTACATCAGATATTTCTAAAGCAGCTGAGTGTAGAATTTGAATGTGTTTTTTATTATTTGGAATTTGTACAATGAGGTCAGCATGTTAAAAAGCCCAACAGCGTACAAATGTATAATTTAATTTTTCATGCAATAAGTAACCAAAATGATCGATTTCTTCATCTCTCAGCCAAGCTTCAGTATTCAAAATAATTGTAGGATCGAATTCGATATTTGTTTCGTGCGACATTTTTTTTTTAACGTACTATGAATAAAAAGTATTTTCCAGTATTTAAAAAATATTGTTTATTAACCAAAAAAATTACAATAATATGTATATATAATATAGGTATAATATCAAAATAAATAAAAGAAATCTTGTGTAAAATAATTGAAATTTTTGTTGCAGCAATAAAGGTGAATCATTTTTTTTTCTAATTTAGTATGTTGCAGCAGTACCTGCTGGTATTATGAATTTTTGTTTCATTAAATTCGCTATTTTCGGTGCAGCAATGAATGCTGAAATTTTTTTTAATAAAAAAAATACTGAAAATAAAATAATAATTTGAATGAGCTGAAAAGTTGCAGCATAAAGGCTGATATTTTTTTTTTAATTTTATTTTTTTTTATTTTTTAATAATATTGCAGCAGTGCCTGTTAAAAAACAATAATTAATTAATTTAATAAATAAATGATAATGAATAAATAAAAATGACAACTAATTTAATTTAAATTTGAATTATAATTATTTAAATTAACAGAAACATAATTTAATAATAAGAACTAACCAAACACTTAATAATAAATTAATAATAATTAACTCGAATTAATTATTTCAAAAAATAAATTAATAAACTAAATTAATAATAATAATAAATAATTTTATTAAATAAACTAGAATAAAATAACTGAATAAATTATTGAATAAAATAAATTATTTAAATATATTAATATATTTATATATTAATAAATAAATTTAAACTAAATTAATAGTTGCTGAAACTAATTAAGACAAAAAAAAATCTTAAATATTTTATAACATAATTAAAACTAATATTATATTATTATAACTCTATTTATTTAATAATTTAATAAATTAATGTGATATATGATATCTGACATTTTTTAAATATCTTACATATGATAGTTGAAATATTTAAAATATGTGCGCAATAAATTTCAGCGCATAACAATTTGTTTATGTTGACAACGGGTGTCATATTTTTTTAAATAGGTAATATTTTGATAATAATAACTCATCAGGTTAATAACATCAGGTTAGGAACCGGTGAAAATGTAAAATTGAAAAAAAAATCAACAAACAAGGTCTAGACCGGTCAACATTGGAGCATATATTGACTATAAATGATATTGACCGGTCTTGACCTTGCTTGATGTTGTACCACCAAGACATTTGTTTTTTGTATATCAACTGATAATTTTATAGATAGTGTTCAAGATGTTATTGCAAATGAACGTAAACAAATAAAAATAAAAAAGTAAGTTTATGATACAATTTCAACTATGTATCTTCTTTTAATCTCAAGGAAAATATTCATCCAAGTTTTAAGTTCGTGAGATGGTGGTGAGTTAATTTGTTGCTACAAATGTCCAGCTTCATTTCATCTTCAATGCCAGTAAGTATTAAATTTTTTCACCTAAAACTACAAACTATAACTATTTATTAATAATTAATTAATAATGTCTAGTAATCCACCACTTAATTCAATGGTGAATGGATGTGTCATTCATGTCGTTGTTCAACAAAAAAAGAGAAAAATTGAATCGAAAGAAAAATAAAATCACCACTTGAAATACTTGCATTGGCTGCTGCATTAGCAAATCATCATGAATTTGAACTTTCACGTGAATTAAGATTACCAATAACATGTCTGGGTACTGATAAAGTTGTAAAAAAGCACCACTAAAAATATAATAAGTATATGTCCAAATATAAATATAACAACAACAATTATACCTACACCTACAATAACAACAACGACAAGAAATAATAAACAACATTTAATAAATGAAAATAAAAATAACAAAAAAAAAAAAAAATTATAATTGATAGTAATAAAAATTTATATGTAAAAAATAGTAATAAATACATGTAAATGATAGTAATAGAAATAATAATATTAATTATGGTTGGTGTTAAATGTTTTTGATTCAGATGTAACTGGTGTGTAGGTGTTCCTTTTTTTTAAAGTACCATTAAACCACGATTATATTATTAAAAAACTTTGATAATTTTTCAATAAGTTTTATTTCTTTTATTCATAACATCAAATTATTATATTTAATAAACAATGAAAAAACATCAAATTATTATGTTTAATAAACAATGAAAAAATCTTAAATCCAATAAATTTATATTTTAATTTTCAATAAAAGTGGACCAAAAAGTTTATCTCATTAAAACTAACACTTTTCATTCAAGAATTTTTCGATAAAATCAACTTTTTTTTTTGGCTAAATTTAATCTCTGTACGAATTTCCCTCAAAGAATATGCCTCCTATCGAAAAATAGTATTTGAAAAAGTTGTAGGGCTTTGTTGTAGAAAAAAAAGAAAAAAAATAATAATAAAAAAACTCAATAGGGCGGAGTATGAAGGATAAATAAAGTTTTTTTGAGGTTATGTAGGTTTTTTTTTAAATATGGCTTTAGCTGAAAAATTTCATTTAGAAAAAGTGTTAGTCTTGTTGTGAACTATTTTTTAATAAAAAAAAAAACCACCTAACCTTAAAGTGGACTATGTTCATACTTTGAACTTCGCCATTTTGAATTTTTTTGTAATTTTTTTTTTTTTTTTGTTTGTTTTTTCGAGTCCTACAACTTTTTCAAATACTATTTTTCGATTAGAAGCATATTTTTCGAGCGATATCCATTAAAACGTGAAATTTAGCCAAAAAAAAGTTGATTCAATCGAAAAATTTTTCAAATAAAAAGTGTTAGTTTTGATGTGAAAAACTTTTTGGTACAAAAAAAAAGTATAGTTCCCATTAAAAAAAATTATGTTCATACCAGAAACTCCGTTATTTTGAATTTTTTCGTTTTTTTTTTTTTAAATTCATATGTCCCTCTCTGTTTTCTACAACTTTTATTTAAACTATTTTTTAATTTGAGCCATATTAAAAAAAAAAAATCCATTAATAGATCAAAATGGGGCACCCGGTATATCTTTTTAAAATAAAAATGAAAATTCAAATACCTAAATATACTTACTTATTATTTCTTTCATTTAAATGGACACCACCACGAGTTTTTTGATAACTATTATTATTATTAATATTATTATTGTTATTATTATTATATTCAATTTTTGTTTCTTTCGAATTGTCATTATCAATTACGTCACGATATTCATGATTGACAGGTATCATTTTTTTAGTCACCCACAAAATATAAAACTTATTTGTATTAATAATTTTTTTTCCACGTTCTTCTTCAATTAATTTTCTTTTTTTCTCTAACATATCAATCTTTTCTTTTACTTTTTTTTCAACTTCATTTTCAATTAATTTTTGTTCGTCAATATTTGTAAACGTACATTTTACTATCAAAATCATTATTTACACTCTTCTCTACTTCGCAGTCAACATTTTGACGAATTTCAACGGTCAGAGCTTTGATTGATTCCTGTACCTGTACAGGTAATTCAGCAAAATTGGGAATTTTTTTACTCAATTCTTCGTTTGACATTTTTTTTTTAAATTATTGATATAATTATAATAACAATTATATTATTAATTATTATTTTAAATTATTTTCATTTTTTTATAAAATATGAGATTGAATATTCAATGAGATTGAATAATTTATTGAAATAATTTTGTTTTTTATTTTTTTTTGTTTAAAATAATTGAAGATGCATGGCAACGGATTAATAAACCATGCACACTATAAGATAGCCTCCGCATAAACTTACACGCTATCTATTAGAGTATAGATCATCACCTGTCAGCGCATTTGTGAAGTATAATTTTCTGAAATAAAACCTGCCTTTTTTCCGGACCTTCTATACTCCAACAGGTAGCGCTCTAATTAATAAATTAAATTAACCGTACAATGAATTAAAAAAATTACCAATAAATTCTTTTCTTGATTTTCTTTAGAGAAAAGGTCTAGCACTTGTTGACTTATATCTTCGAGTAAATTTATTGTTAAATCTTCAACAAACATATCCCACCAGTGTAAATGAATTGCTTGTCTTTAATGCCAATCGAGAACGGTAATTTTTTTTAATTTACCGGAAAGATAAAATAATGCAACATCAATTATTTCTGGTTCCCATTGTAAACATAGTGTTGTACATAAACTATATATTAATAATATCAATAATATTGATAATATTAATAATAATAATATAATAAAACTAAATCAAAAATATTTATCTTATAAATATTATACATAAAATGAAAACTAATATTATTTATTATTCATGTACCTGTCATTGGTAAATATCCAAGCCATTTGTACAATTTCTTGTAATTTATTTTTATCACCTACAAAATTATCTTTGAATTAATAAGTTTTAATTATTTTATTTATTCAAAGATAATTTACTTTTCAAATATTTTGCATATTTTAATAAATAATTATATGGATGTTCAACTTGCAGATCAAAATTAATTGTTTGGAGCAAAATTCTTTCTAATGTCATAACTTCTTTTGAATTTTCACCAAATGATGCAAATTCTTGTTTATTTAATTTACTTTTAGCTATTTCAATTATATCTTTACATTTTTTAGGTGTTTCTTCAACTTTACTAGCAAGAAATAAACAAACACAAGCTGTTAGCTATATTTAAGTGAAAAAATTAAAGCTATATATTCAATTCTTAATAACTTACATGATAAGGAAATTGTTGAAATGAATTAAACATATAAAACCGGTGAAAATATACAGCTCCAGTTGCTGTATTGTTATATTGTATTATAACCAAGACTCATTTTTGATCCGATATCGATAATAAATTTAGCACCTTCGTTTGTAAATCTACACTCAGTCTCATAATTAATACCATATTTTATTGATGGAGTACGTTTCAAATCTTCTTTTTCATAATACCAGCAAGACATTTTTATAACGTTTGTTTATATTTTTATTTCATATTTTGTTTATATTTTAATTGAGTTTATTTTCCAGCCTCAAAACATCTACAATCAAAATAAAAACAAAATGTAACCAACAACATAACATAACATATATATATGGAGATTAGCCATAAAATTGGTTGCCAACATAAAAATAAAAATCTGCATTAACAAAATAAACATAGGTAAAACAAACATGGAGGTCTACAATTTGTTACCAACATAATAACAAAAATCTGGACTTATGAAATAATTTTACGAAAAACAGCAATTTAGAAAAATTGATTTTACTTTTTTAAAAAAAATATGCAAGTTAAAAATAATTTTTATTTATTAGAAAGCTTGATATTAATTCATGTGATTACACTGAATAAAATTTCGATATCATCAACTTATAATATTTAAATTAGTCTTATCAATTTTAGCGAGGGTTAAGGTTACCTCTATTTCGTGTATATTAGTCTCAGTAGTGCCTTTGTGCTTTCATTTTTTTTGTTTTTTCAATATATTGTTTTTCTCACATTTGTCACGAGGCACTACCGTGCCTCTTGATTTATAGAGAAAAAAAAATATTAATAAATTATTAGTATTTTTCATATATTATTTAAAATAATATAAAAATAATTCGTAGATGAAAAAAAGTCATAAATATTATTAATATTTTATATTCATTTAATGAATGTATATGCACAAATATAAATATTCATAAAAATGTATATTTGTTATGTATTATATAAAAATAAATATATAAAAATTATATTGATATTATTATTAATATTAGTATGTATGTTAATAATACATAAAGAATGATTTAATAAAAAAATAAAATAACAGCAGAATAATGATTTAAGTTTCGTATTATAATAATAATATAGCATAGACACAGTGTTGCCGTAACTCCTCAGTTCTCCTAATCCAAGTTACTGTTTCTGATAGGAATTAGATTTTTTTTTTTTTCAAACAATGATCGTTTAACTTTCTAGCAGGGAACTTAAACTTTTTTTTTTTCTATAATACTTTTCCGTGTAATTAGCTAGCAATGATTGGCAATGCCAGTTATTAAATATTCAGTATATATACTTTTTTTTTTTTATTTAAATAAACAAACTTGATGTTTATTCTATGTTTTTTTTCATCATTTGCTGTTGTTACTGACAAGTCAGTTATTCATTATTCTTATTATTGTTATTACTTTTAACCGATTTCACTGATAAAGTGTGCGACATGCAACAATAAACCAATCAAACGTCTTTTCTGTATAGCAATTTTTAATTCGTTGGCCAACGGTCACGTATGCGCTTACCACTGGATAGACGATCCACTTGGGACCTGCCCTTTTGTCTTCTATCCCGAAAGACCCACAAAAATTATAGTATAAATACTGCCCCAAAAACCAAGACAAATCAGTAGTTGTCGTTGGGGACCGGCATCACTATCACGTATATCACAATCTTTGTAACTTAAAATAAAAGAATCTTCATAACCAGTGTCAAATACTGTATCATCAAATATAATTGTTATATTTAATTCTACAAGTAAAAAACTACATTACAAATCGTTATTGTTAAACTGACTATTCAAATTTATTATAACACATATCCCAATCCTGTCCGAAGTGAAGAAGACCTGATCTAGTAACCTTAACCGGTTAGGGTCGAATAAAACGTCAAACCATCTATCAAGAAGACTAGAGACCAGGAGAATAAACTTTAGTGGAGGGAGTGTCCTAGCATACGGCGGCTATGTAGAGTGCGCCACTTTTACTCCTGAACGGCGCACTACGTAAAGCGCAGTTTTCTATCCCTGTACACCTCAGCCCACCGGCCCTATACTCGAGTCAAAATCTCATTGTGATTGTTATTTAAATTGCAATAAATTAATTCTTATTGCTGTATGAAAAATTCAACTTTGTGATTATTTTTTAAACAATGCCCCGCGTTTGTTGTGTGAATGGCTGTCTTTCAGGTAGTGCACATAATCCAGATGAAAACAAACGTTTAATTTTTGAAATTCCACAAGTAAGTAAAAAATTTCAATTATGTTGTTTACCTGTTACACTGAGTATTTTTTTCATTGAGTATATCTTGTCATAGAATATTGAGTCACCAAATTTTTATTCTTTATTGTTTAAGCAGATGTTATAAATTATTAACAGCCATAATATTAGGTATATTATAAAAGATGGTGAATTATATATTATTATGTTATGTTATTTTTAAACAGAATAAAACTGTACGAGAAAAGTGGTTGAAGGTTCTTTTACCATACATACGAGGCAAAAAAAATCGCAAAACGTATTATGTTTGCGAATTACATTTTCAAGAAGAGGATATTCAACGTTCTTTTATTGATATCTTACATAATAAAGTACAAAATATTCCACGAAACCATGTAACTCTGAGACTGGGTAGTATTCCTTCTATTTTTGAGGTATGTTATCGTATTTCTTTTTAATTTTCTATATTAGTACAATAAAAAAAAATAAAATTCTACAATAATTGTCAATGTTGCTTATTTCATAAAAATATTTTACAATGAAGAAGAAAAATGAAAAAACATTTCCTACTGTTTTGGAAGATGTAACGAAAACACCACAATTAGAGAGTGCATCTGCAACTTGCAATGTGTATTCTACAAGTTTAAAACCAGTAAGTTTTACAACATAAAATGTTACATTTATATTTTTATAATTTTCTTTATCATTTTAAAACAAATGGAAATATTAAATTACATTACAGATTCTTCCAGAAGAAGACGTGCAAAAGCCAGCTACTCTATCCATTATGATGGAAAGTAATAACATGTCATCAAGTTCTTTAGAACCAGTTGAAGAAATGGTGTTCGAACCAGAAAATATATTAGGTCCCTATAATCTTTTAAAATTAAAAAATTATTTAATACAGTTGATGGTTTCTTCATCTATGCCAATAGATTGGACTTTTCTTGAAGGCAAAAGTGGTATTGTTATTAGTTATTATGGTGATGCAAATAACATACCGACAAGGTCAATACTCGTTCATCCAGACAGTCAGCATAAAAGTAATTAAAATTTTTATTTTTCATATTTTAAACTTTACCGTTTTTTTCGTTTTACCCATCTTTTTTATTTATCAATTATTGATTTCTAGAAAAAAACGTTAATAAAATTATTAAAGTAAAACGTTTATTTGGCATAGTTACAATTCAATTCTTAAAAAATGGAGCAAAATAATACACATACTTATACTTATTATTTGTAGATAAATTTTTCAATATAGGTATATTATTATTGGTATACAGCTTGATTAATACGAAAAATGATCACAAAGTTGAATTTTTCATACAGCAATAAGAATTAATTTATTGCAATTTAAATAACAATCACAATGAGATTTTGACGTTTAGTATAATTAATGGTTATGTTACTTATTTATTGACGACTCGAGTATAGGGCCGGTGGGCTGAGGTGTACAGGGATAGAAAACTGCGCTTTACGTAGTGCGCCGTTCAGGAGTAAAAGTGGCGCACTCTACATAGCCGCCGTATGCTAAGACACTAAATGTTACCCCTTCCACTGAAGTTTATTCTCCTGGTCTCTAGTCTTCTTGCCATCTATACAAAAATTGGGTATCACTGGACATAACAATTGTCAATAATAGAAAAAGAAAAAAAGAAAAAATAAACAACCATGAGATGCGCAGTATGGAACTGCGAAAGTTAGTGGCTCCACCTTTTGGTGGTTGTAATAAATTTTTTTTTTTTCCAGTAAAAAATCCAGACTCACAACTCTAATCTCCGAACACGTTTTGTATCCGTAGAGATATTAACCCCAAGAAGACTAGTCTTCTGAGGCGCGTTCTGAAATACAAGATTTACGGGGTACAGTTAGGCGGGTTGAGTCAACACCAGACTATAACCTCGACCGTTCTTAAATGAATGAGGTAGACTGTAGAGTCAGTGGGTTAAGACTCACACACACTTACGCACAAGAAAATCTATATAAAGCGGTGTGTCCACACGCAAGTTTTTCGTGCAAGTTTTTGCTGCAAGGCTTTGCACCACTAGATTATTACTAAACTTTTCAGTGATATCTAGGTAAGATCTAGTTGTATTTGGTGATAAATGATTTTGCAAGGAAAATTAACAAAAAACTTGCGTGTGGACACACCGCTTTATATTGATTTTCTTATGCGTAAGTGTGTGTGAGTCTTAACCCACTGACTCTACAGTCTACCTCATTCATTTAAGAACGGTCGGGGTTATAGTCTGGTGTTGACTTAACCCGCCTAACTCTACCCCGTAAATCTTGTATTTCAGAACGCGCCTCTAGAGGTACAGGTGGAGTAACTCCCTATTCCAACGCATATAACATTATTCAGCCACTCGTGTTAGCTTAGTAGACTGGCGGCGAATTTAGCATCCAGCGCATTGTATATTTATTTCTTATTTTAATGCGCAGCTTACACATACATACATACATACATACATACATACATACATACATACATACATACATACATACATACATACATACATACATTAATGGGTGCTTTCTTTCATGAACTCAGTGTTCAAGGGTTCGTTTGAAAAGTCACTCGGAAACCCGGAAGCAGCGCAGTAGACGAAAAAATATAGGAATAAAATAAACTTAAAAGTAACTAAAGGTTACTGTAGACTATTGATTGTAATAACGGCCATATTGCAGGCCACTCACTTGAGTGGCGAGATATTTATAGACCAGTATTAAAAGGAGCACCTAGCAGGATTCAAACTCGCGATGGATAAATTATCGGGCGTAAATGGGGACGCTTTAGACCGCTCGACCACGGAGGGATTCAATATAAACTACATCTTTTTTATTATCATGTAGAAAAGAGTGAATAATTAAAATGACAATAAAAAAAAAGATAATTAATTCTTCATTTTTTAATTATATTAATGCCGGTAAATTATTTTCTAATTAACGAATAGCTAGAAGGAAAACTGCACTAAAAAAAAGACAAATTGTTTTTTGAATTTTTAAATAAATAAATTTTTTTTCAATAAAAAATTTGCAAAAAGCATAAGAATAAACTCAAAAAAAAAGACAATTTATTTTTTATTTTTTAAATAAATGAATTATTAATTGATGAACCAAAAACTAAAGAGAAGAAGGGACTGAAAAAAAAGACAATTAATTCTTCATTTATAAATAAACAGATGGCTAAAAAGAAGAATGGACTTAAAAAAAAAACAATTTCTTTTTCATTTTTTGAATAAATAAATTTATTTTTAATAAACAAATTGCAAAAACAAAAAATCGACTCAGGAAAAACACAATTTATTTTTTATTTTTGAAATAAATAAATAGCTAAAGGGGAAAATGTCCTCAAAAAAAAGACAAATTATATTCCATTTTTTAAATTCATGAATTTTTTTTTTATAAACAAATAGCTAAAGGGAAGGATGTGGTCAAATAAAAGACAATTCATTTTCTATTTTTTAAATGAATTAATTATTTTTTAATGAACAAATAGCTAAAAAGAAAAATGTACTCAAAAAAAAAAGGCAATTTATTTTTTATTTTTTAAATTGAAAAATCATTTTTCAATAAACGAAGAGCTGAAGGGAAGAATGTACTAAAAGAAAAAACAATAGTTATTTTTTATTGTTTAAATGAATGAATTTTTTTTTCCGAAAAAAATAGCTAAAGAGAAGATTGTACTCGAAAAAAAGGCAATTTTTGTTTTATTTTTTGAAAATTAAATATCTGTTACAATATGGGTAAATCAATCGGGGAATATTAATTAATTCGCACCAATTAATTTACTCAAATGTATTTTAAAAGTGTGCCTGCATTTTAGTCTAGCCATACGGCATATTCGACAGGGATTCTAGCACATGAGGAAACGGACGGAAAGGATGTTAGATTTGTTACTTGGATAGGATCACGTCGATGAAACAAATAATAAAATAAAAGAAAATAACAATAAAGTTCATCACTAAATTTAATGCTTGGAATTTATAAAATAGTTAATGTTAATAATTCACAAAATTTTAATATTTAATTTATCCCGAAAGATTAAATATGACACAGTCAATAAAATTATATAAAATTATATAAAATAAAATAGGTTTGTTAACTTAACTCTTGTTATTACTCACAACGTTGGTTAATATTTTAATGCGTATACAATAAAAATTACTTTACAAAGTGTATGCTGGATTCTAACGTTGTAGTGTTCATTGACACATGTGGTCTCCAAATTTTGTTGGTTGTTACAATATGTATTTTAACACTAATTTTAATTATCTTTATTAAACTATATTTTGTTACTTGATTATTAAAATCTAGTTCTGTTGCTTGAACTAAGTACACTGGTAATTGATAAATTATTTTAATCGATAACCATGCTTGATCGATTTTAGATATTTAGAATGATTCTGATTAATTTATTTAAATTAATATCCGAGAAATTATTATATCAAATGTTTTGTAATAATTTGCTTGTTAATTATAAAAAGAGATGAAGTAAATATTTTAATTATTGAATTAGATACAAACGGATAATTAAAACTTAAACTTGGACACGTGATGATTTTAGAAAAAGGATATATATTTCTATTACCAATGTACAAAGTTAAAACGTTAGAAGCAGGAGAGAGGTCCGAACTCTCTTGCTGCCAGAACTAGAAGAAGGATCTAAACTTAAAATCTATTTGTCGCAAAAAACTAGTTTCGCCTGAAGGTAGCTACCCTTAAAAACGGGCCCTTAGTGTAGAGTTAGAAGAACCCTATTATTTCGGCAAAGGCAGCCATATTTATTATTTATATTTAAAAGTGATAATTATAATTTTTTTATAATAGTCGATGACGACCGCAGGTCGTAACATATCTAAAGAAAAAAATGGACTCAAGGAGAATACAATTTATTTTTCTATTTTTTAAATAAATAAATTTTCTTTTATTTAACAAATAAGTAAAGGAAAAAATGGACTCAAGAAAAGACAATTAATTTTTCCTTTTTGCAATAAATCAATTGTTTTAGCTAAAGGGAAGAATGTAGTCGAAAAAAGACAATTTATTTATTTTCTTTTTCTCGAGTTCATTTTTCTTTTTGAGTTATTTGTTTATTAAAAAATAATTTATTTATTAAAAAAATAATAAATAAATTGTTCTTTTACGATTCTACTTTTTTTTAAGCTATTTGTTAATTGAAAAAAAAAATTTCGGGCATTTCTTAATTCAAAACGTAAATACTCAAGTTATGCTTATTTTACTAACTTCTATGATAAAATTTATAGTAAATGATATGAAATTTAGCAATAGTTATTTTGAACTTCTATTTTCTACTTAAAAAATGCGAAATTTACTGAAAAATATTGCTTTTTTTATTTGATATTTTTATATTCTTTTCTTTGTAATCATATCAACAAAATTTACATTCTGAATATGTAAAATTTACCTTTTTTTTTTTATGTAAACTTTACATTTTTTTTTGTGAATCAATTTTCTATTCAATATCATAATTTTTAACGAAATCAAATTTTTAAAATTATAATTAAATTTATATTATGTTTATTATAGGTATGAACAGGTAGATTTGTAAAAGAACGACAACCAAACTTATAGCTGGATTGCGTTAATTTTATTTCGGTATCTGAGTTCAGCTCTGACAGTTGAACTGTATGGTTGATATAGCTTAACTTTATTACCAATACGCGAGCTAGGCTGACGTAACTGAACTTTTTGTTTATGGAACGCAACTTTGTACACTGGCATTCGCCAGAAATTTTTCTCCGTGTAGTGTCGTTCATCGTTTTTCTTACTCTATCACACTCTGGTTTTTTTTTGAATACTTCCGTCTGCCCCTTCGTGCTCGCTGGATTGACTTTCCTTTTTCCTTGCTTCTGTTTCACTCCAATCCGTGAGCTTCCTATCACTAAACCACCAGTCTTTCTCACTTTCTTCATCCTACGCCTCATAGTTACCGACTCTTGTTTTTTCCATACAATTTATGATTCCATATGCCATCTTTTTGATTTTTCTTTCCTGATGTTTTATCTGCAGCTTTTTTACCATATCTACTTTTTAAATTTTCCAACACTGCTGTCTTCTTTTTTCCCTTCACTTCTAGACTCATCTTTTCTCTTACTTTCACTCTCATCTTTTTTGTTAGCGTCAAATTCGCTTTTCCTACGAGTTATTTTTCACTGTTTTTTTTTTCATCAGCCATTTTTTTTAGAATGGCATCACATATCCATCACTTATATACTATAATATTGAAGAAATAAAAAGACTTCTATGAATGATGTCATAAGCTAATAAAAATGATACATAACGGTCAGAAATTTGGGTACATATAATATAATAATGCAGACAACATAATTAGAATATGTTTTTTTTTTAATTTAAGCAAAGTCACTAAATTTGACAAATTTTGTCAAATTTTATTAATTTCAAGTCATCCCAGGTAGAAAAATACATGAATACAAAAGTCGGATCGAAGTAAATTCCGAAGTAACTACTTCGGAATTACTCCGGAAATTAAGTCGATTTAATGGATTATGTTACGCCTCCGCGAGCTAAAATCGAAGTTAGAAAAATAAAAAAATCAACGATAAAAAAATATTTTGATAAATTTATATCGAATAAAAATATCCACCATATTTATTCAATTTATTTTTTTAATTAAATTAATACAATTTATGAATAATAATATTTATTTAATTAATTTTAATGATTTTATTTTTGAGGTGGGAATAAATAATACAAATTCGCATTTTTGACAGCCAAGATTGCTATTTTAATTCTCTACGTAATTAAAGTCCCTAGATATATTACTGAAATCCCGTTTTTATCGACTGTGGACATAACACATATGTAATAAACATATTTTCATTATACACTGTTAAATTTTTTTTGTTTACTACTCGAATAAAAATGGATTAAAACTTGTTTAAATTAATCAATTTAATTGAAATCAATATTGAATATTAATTCGTTATTAAAATGGAAAAGCGTAAAAAAAGATCGATCACATCAGCTGCCAAAAGAATGAGGAACTATAGGCAACATCAGTATAACATAACTCATAAAAATGAAAGTGATGTTGATCTTGACATCTTGATGGTTAATACACACAACAGTAAGGGAATCGTCAATGATAAAAATGATGATAACATTCATCTGAATGACGATAATGATAGTGCTGGTCATGATGATGATGATGATGATGATGATGATGATGATGATGATGATGATGATGATGATGATGATGATGATGATGATGATGATGATGATGATGATGATGATGATGATGATGATGATGATGATGATGATGATGATGATAATAATAATAATAATAATAATCATAGATGTGGAATAAAAAATCTAAGAAAATGGGCAATCAAACGTCAAGTTCCTCAAACGCACGTTGATGATATACTTAACATTATGCGCACTGATTTTAATGTTAAAACTCCAAAATCATCTAAAGCTTTTTTAAAAACTGCAAAAGCAACATATGAAATTGAGTCAATGGAAGATCATCATGGTCCTCCAGGAGAATTTTCATATAATGGTGTAGCAAAAGGTATTAAAAATTGTATTAACTTAGCTGCACACGAGAATGATACTCTTCATCTACAGTTTCATTGTGATGGTCTCTCATTATCAAGGTCAAGTAGTCTGGGAATGTGGCCACTGTTATGCAAGATATATTCTACTTCAATTCGTTATGAACCTTTTGTTGTCTCTGTTTACACAGGGAAATCAAAGCCTAAAGATCCTCATGAATATTTTGCAAAATTTCTTTTTGAAATTAATCAGTTGCTTGACACAGGTATTGTAATATCAGGAAGACATTTTAAAATACAGATTCATTGTTTTATAGCAGACACTCCAGCACGAGCTTTTATGAAGGGTATAATTAGTCATATTGGTATCAATGCTTGTGAGCGATGTCGAGTTATAGGTGTAACCAGAGACCATCGTAGAGTATTTCTTGAAGATAATGCAGAACCAAAAACTAATGAAGCATTTAGAGCATATAATGAACCTGGACATTGCGTTAAAGCATCATCAATATGCTTTATTCAACCAAACATAAATATGATTACTTATTTTGTTCTTGATTTTATGCATCTTGGTTTCATGGGCATAATGGCTAAATTGCTTGAATTTTGGTTTGGTGCTGGTTCAAGATTCAGAGTTAGTCAAAATTTCAAGCGAGAAGTCTCACGACGACTAGAATTTATTAAATTCCAAGTACTTAGTACCTGCTGAATTTGCACGAAAAACTCGTGACTTATTAGATTTTTCAAAATATAAAGCAACTGAACACAAGTTTTTTGCATTATATGCTGGATCTATTGTGCTCAAGTATATACTTCCTGAGGACCAATACAACCATTTTTTAAAATTTCATTTTGCTTCAAGACATTTATGGTGTAGAAAAACTTCTCAAGCTGAGGTACCAGTTGCCAGAGATTTATTTCGACGTTGTTTTACAAAATTTAAATTAATTTATGGTGAAAGTTCCGCATCCATGAACGTCCACAATTTGATTCATGTTGCTGATGATGTTGAAAATATTGGATGTAGCTTGAGCGAGATGAATGCTTTTTGTTTTGAAAATTATTTGGGGCGAATTAAAAGACTACTTCGCTCTCCTGCACGAAAAACTGCACAGTTATTTCGACGACTATATGAACAAACATGTCTAAATGAGAAAGCCAAACTTCCTGTACAAACACATGTGATAAAACAAACTCAAAATGACATAAAAAGACTTCAATATAATGGTTTGATTTTATCTTCTAAACGACCAGATAATATGTTATTATTAAAGAACAAACGTATTATGGAAATTAAAAGAATATATTATTTAGGAAATGCGATTAGGATTGATGGAGTTTTGCGGGGAATTTCGGACTTTATTTATAATAATGGACTCATTAATTCAGGACCTTAAAACTCGTGGGAGCTACAGAATGCAGCAGAACCAGATGTCATTGCAATTTCGTTGAATCAAATTGAAAATAAGCTGGTCAGGGTTGATATTAATTTTTCTGTTGAATCACCAGTACGAAAATTTGTTATACCACTCTTACATGATTAAAAATATACAAAAAAAAAAAATAATGTTATTTAAAATAAACTAAAAAACTAAAAAAAAAAAAAAAAAAAAAAAAAAAACATATTTATTTTTATTAATTTGTGTTATAATTAATGATGAATTTTGATTCATTTGTTGATCAGTTGTTATTGATTGATTTGTAATTCAAACATGTAATTTAACATCAGGCATTTATACAATGTGTTGTCCAGGTTGAATCCCTATACTTGTAATTTACCCTCTAGTGAACGTAATATTTGTACATAGTGTTGTACATGTACTAAGTTTGTTGATGTACCAGCTGTTTTTGATATATTTGGTGTATGTGTTGTTGTTGATGTTGTTGGTGGTTTTGGAGATATACTTGTTGGTCTAGATAATACACGTGTTGCATTATTAGCTGGTTTTATCATTAATACTGCTGGTATTGCAACTTTTTATAAAAAATCATCACTTCATCTGAAATAAATATATATATATTTATTTTTGATTTATTAATAAATACTTGAACTGATTTTTTTTTTTTTTTTAACAAAGTTTTTAAAAAAAAAAAGAAAAACAATTGGTGTAATTGATTTTTTATGTGGTGCTAATTGTTGTACTTGTGGTTGTTGATTTAATAATATAGAATTTTTAGTTGTGAAATTACAATTTAATATATTTTTATTATTAGCATGAATATCATTTTTTTTATTTTTCATTCAATTTTTAGTTTTATTATCATAGCTGTCAGATTGTTTAATTTATTTATATTTCATTTATTTCTATGTCTTAAAAAAAATAAATTCAATTAAATCCTATCATTATTTTCATCTTATATTTTATAAAAATTCATATCAAAAAGATTAAATAGGTTTACAGTCTGTACCATTACCAAGACAAATCACCATCATTCAACTCATGTTCACCAATAATTTCTGATGATAAATATGAACATCCACAGCTCTTAATTTTATCGACATTATTTTCTACATTTTATTAATAAATTAATAAAAGAAAATAAATTATGTAAATGATAAAATAAATATTATTAAAATTTACCTGCTTTTTTACTATTTATTCTTTTTTGACAAATTATTGATTTCAACAACATCAATGCTCTACCACTGAAAACATCTGGTTCAACTCTAAATGTTTATTTCAAATGATAAATTACACCACTTAAATTTTCTTTAGCATTAAGTAATACTCCATACAAATAATTTGCTGTTGGCTAGATAAAAAGAAAATAAAATTGAAATATAACTTTCTTAGTTTAATTGAAATTTATTAACTCAACAGAATTAATTCTTATTCTTTCACAGCCTTGATAGCATCATCAATCAAACCAACTTTATATCCAATACTAGCCAATGGAACATCTTTAAATTTATTTAAAATACTGTTTTTTATGCAATTTTTAAACAATCTAATGCATTTTTTGGTTTACCAACAACTCGCCAATGTAATGATTACAACATTGCTAGTACCCATGGTGATCCAACTTTTGTTTTTGTTGCTGTTAATATTCTTTGTCCAATTTCAGCAAGTTCGCCATTTTTAACTAAATTTTTAAGATGAAATGATAAATTTATTCCTGGTAAATAATTATTAAATGTTGATGTTAATAATGCTTGAGTTATATATTTTTCATTATAAGTATCAGGTGGTTGACAAACTGGTAGATACCAGGGTAATGCATGTTCTTTGTCTGGTTCAATGCTAATTAATTCATTAATATATACATCAGTTACATAAACTCCATTTTCTGGTGGTGAATATATTGATACATATCTTTTACTATTATCTATGAATAATAATTTTTCATTACACTCTGTAGAATTTGACCAATTTTTATTTACAAATAAACCTTTACTTTTTTTAATTATAAAATTATGATACTTTGGTTTAACAGTTGGTTCCATAAATATTGAATAATTATCTGTTATTTTTTCATCATTTTTT
>WSYQ01001456.1:0-84809 GCA_011426435.1 Lysiphlebus fabarum
AATTAAAGCATCTACCTGAAAAATATATGATGAACAGCGTACTTGAAAATTTTACAATTCTTCAGGTAAACCATCTGCATGTTTCATTAAAGAGAACAATATTGAAACTGTGTTGCTAGTTATCTAAAATTATTAATTGGTTTAAATTCAATTCGTATTTTTAGGTCGTTACAAATAGAGACACCCAAGAAACGTTGCTTTGTACTGCTTATGTTTTTGAAGTATCCACGTCGGAACATGGTGCTCAGCATCATATATACAGATTAATCCAAGAATAAACTGTGTATTTTTTTAACTACTTGCTATGCAGCCATCCACTCCCATCAGTGCCTACCATCTCATAAAAAAATAAAGTAATAATTAATAATCATTCATTTATTAATAAAAGCTTTTAAAAATTGCAAATCACTCATACTGTGAGTAACATCGCACATTTCCACATTTTCGAAATGTATACAGAAAAAAGTTATAAAGTATTTAAATATTATTTAAATAATGATAATAATAACTATATCAATAATAATAATAATAATAATAATAATAATAATAATAATAATAATAATTATTATTATTATTGTTATTATTATAAGTTTTATTAATAATTATTATCATATTTACAGTTATAGTTAGAGTTATAATAAACGAAAAAATCGAAATTTGTTTACTCAAATATTATCGATGCCTTTACTGAAGCTATATATTGTAAATCAATACTCGACCTTTTTTTATAAGCTGTGATCTAGGATGATTTACTTTAAGTCATCGATTGGCACAATATATTATTTTAAGCTTTATTTTTTACGTAAACTATACAATCAAATAATGGTCAACGTGAATTTCATTTTTTTTTTTTCTCTCAATAACTGACTCACAACTATTTGTTAGTGATGTGAAACAAATTACTGATTCAATTTTTATGTAGATATTTATTTTAAAAAATCGAAAAAATAAAATTTTTCATTTTTGAGGACTGGAATTTTAATTTCCATCGAAATTAGTATATATATCGCAATGACAATAAACTTTTAAATGGGGAATGTAAGTAATAAATGTGTCAGTAAAATATTGTGATCTTCGGTTGGACCACCAGTACCAACATATTTTAGTATTATAATTTTACTCTCCATGAGAAGGAAAAAAAAAAAAATAAAAATATATATATATATATAAATTGAAAATATATATATATTAGGCGATAGTCGAATAAAAACTTATTCTATAATAAAAAAGTAAATGAGAAAAAAAAAACAATTGACAAGGTGAAAAAGTACACATATTACATACATAAAAAGTTTAAACATATAAAAATTTAGACGATATATGTTAAAAATTATTGGCGCAATGATTATAATTTACATTGTTATTAATGATCATGTATAAAGTTAACAGGATTCAAAATTTTGACTCAGAAGAAAGTTTAAAGAATGAAGTGAGAATGATAAAAAATTTAATGAAAATAAAAGAAATGTAAGGATGATAGCTATCATGATCTCATAATTCACCCAGTTATTTTTTTATATTAAAGAGAAAAATAAAGAAAATGATTTAAAAAAAATATAACTAAAAATAAAGTTAAGAAAATACTTTATTAAAACTTGAAATATCTATAAACTTGAAAAATCGTTTTATAGTATTTTCATTTTCCAAACTAAATCAGTTTGAATAGCGACTTGAGTATATATTAAATCAACATCTTAATGGATAATTTTTATTTTTTTTTATGATACTTTTTTTAGTTTGTAACAAAAAAAATATTAACTATATACTATATGTTTTTTTGAAAACCTCACCATTCAATTTTGAACAGCAATATTTATCTGATAGAAATGTTTTTGTATTTATTTAGTTGACTTTAAATTTGTATTGTAAGATTATTAGTTAGGGAGCCCATCGTGCTTTTACTTACCTCATTGCATCACGAGCTGAAATAGGTTAATTCGACTTGTCTTGGCGAGTACAATAAGCAGTTTCAGTGGCCGACCATTTGGGTGGAAAGACAAGTGGCGGCCAACGGTCAAAGTGGGTGTATGAGGTATGAAAATTTACCTCATTGCATCACTCGTGGAAAAAGGCCCGATCGATTGGTATTGATGCCCTGAACACGAAAATAACAATGGCCGACCATTTGGGTGGAAAGACAAGTGGCGGCCAGCGGTCAAAGTGGGTGTATGAGGTATGAAAATTTACCTCATTGCATCACTCGTGGAAAAAGGCCCGATCGATTGGTATTGATGCCCTGAACACGAAAATAACAATGGCCGACCATTTGGGTGGAAAGACAAGTGGCGGCCAGCGGTCAAAGTGGGTGTATGAGGTAAGTAAACTTACCTCATTGCATCACTCGTGGAAATAGGTCCAATCGCTTGGTATTGATGCCCTGAATACGAAAATAACAATGGCCGACCATTTGGGTGGAAAGACAAGCGGCGGCCAGCGGTCAAACTAAACTTACCTCATCGCATTAAAGTGGAAATAGGTCCAATCGATTGGTATTGATGCCCTGAATATAAAAATAACTATGGCCGACCATTTAGGTGGAAAGAAAAGTGGTGGTCGACGGTCAAAGTGGGCGGCCAACGGTCAAACTGAACTTACCTCATCGCAACACGATTTAAAATAGGTCCAATCGATTGATATTGATGCCCTGAATATAAAAATAATAATGGCCGACCATTTAGGTGGAAAATTTTTGATGGCCGACCAAAAAACTTTTTTTTTTTCAAATTTTGAAGTTTTTTGGTCGGCCATCAAAAATTTTCCACCTAAATGGTCGGCCATTATTATTTTTATATTCAGGGCATCAATATCAATCGATTGGACCTATTTTAAATCGTGTTGCGATGAGGTAAGTTCAGTTTGACCGTTGGCCGCCCACTTTGACCGTCGACCACCACTTTTCTTTCCACCTAAATGGTCGGCCATAGTTATTTTTATATTCAGGGCATCAATACCAATCGATTGGACCTATTTCCACTTTAATGCGATGAGGTAAGTTTAGTTTGACCGCTGGCCGCCGCTTGTCTTTCCACCCAAATGGTCGGCCATTGTTATTTTCGTATTCAGGGCATCAATACCAAGCGATTGGACCTATTTCCACGAGTGATGCAATGAGGTAAGTTTACTTACCTCATACACCCACTTTGACCGCTGGCCGCCACTTGTCTTTCCACCCAAATGGTCGGCCATTGTTATTTTCGTGTTCAGGGCATCAATACCAATCGATCGGGCCTTTTTCCACGAGTGATGCAATGAGGTAAATTTTCATACCTCATACACCCACTTTGACCGCTGGCCGCCACTTGTCTTTCCACCCAAATGGTCGGCCATTGTTATTTTCGTGTTCAGGGCATCAATACCAATCGATCGGGCCTTTTTCCACGAGTGATGCAATGAGGTAAATTTTCATACCTCATACACCCACTTTGACCGTTGGCCGCCACTTGTCTTTCCACCCAAATGGTCGGCCACTGAAACTGCTTATTGTACTCGCCAAGACAAGTCGAATTAACCTATTTCAGCTCGTGATGCAATGAGGTAAGTAAAAGCACGATGGGCTCCCTAACTATATTGGTCTTTACTAATTTTCATTTTATCTATAGTTTATAAGATGAATTGCTTCGATGACAATATTTTCTTTAATAATGACTCCAAGAACATGGTGCAATCTACTTCATATTTTTTTAGTTTAATACAATCTCAATGATTGTATTTCCAAACTATCAAATGAAGTGAAAAACAATAATCAACAAAAAAGAATTAATCAATAACGATTAAATTTCGTACTTAATTGATTTGTTTCAAAAATATATTTATGATAAATATGTAAAATAGCTTAGATAAAAAAAATAAAAGGAGGGACCACGAATCATAATCATCGAAAAAATGTAGAAGCTTTATTACCGTTATTCATTTGATTCATTTTATTATCCCCTCCAATGGAAGTTCATTTTTTCAATTTTAATTTATTTGATGATCATGTTTATTTACTTAGTCTGATGATTTTGTAAATTAGTTATTTCCGTGATATTATGATTATGTTTTTTAAATAAAAAAATTTCCCACCGAACAAAAAAACATAACAAAAAAAAAACCATCAATGAATTCATGAAAGAATGAATTAAAATTTTTAAAAAAAGTTATATTTAGAACTATTATAAAACATATGGCAATATATTTTCATTTTTTTTTAATCAAGAACATATTTTTTGTTCACAATAAAATGAAAACAATCAATCGTTTTTGTTGCATATTGTTTTCATTTGATAACATGCTTGGATGAAAAAGCAAAAAAAAGTTTTAAACTATAAGTAATATAATACGACTAATGAATGATATTTCAAGTAAAACTTGCCCCGATGTATCTTAAGTAAGTTTCTCTTTACAACGCTAATGATAAGTACATTTTTAATTTAATTCTTCAATAAAAATTAAGAAAAAATTTGGCAGCTCTTGTATTAATAAACTGTTGTTATTTTTTCACGTCTATATATAATGCAGCTAACTAATATTGAAAAAATTGTAATAATTTCAATTATAAGTAAAAAAAAAAAAAGTGTGAATTAAGAGGTAAAAAGTATCAAAATCGTGATGAAAAAAACTGATTAGCTATGTGCAAAAAATTATAAAATAAGTTAATTAGCTCGTTGATTTTTTTTTTTTTTTTTTCTTCCAATTTTCATTAATGACAAAAAAAATATATAAAAGTGTAACTGATCACCATGATTACTATTAGTAAGGAATGATTTATTAATAAGTTAATTAAATTTAAAAGAAATGATTATAAAATTATATTTATCTATGTCTTCTGTGAAGATAAAAAATATAATTCTCTCACTCAATATTGATGATATTACAACAATTAAAAGAGAGAATAAAAAAAAAAAAAAAAAAAAAAAAAAATTTTTTCGATAACACAAACATGGATAATGAAATGTAAATTGCGACTAGAAAATTATTGCTATGTTAAAAAAATATGTACATACTATTAAGAACGACCATCCAATATTTTTCCGGTAGCAAACATTCAAAAGGTATAAATTTTTCATTTTGTCTACTATATATTAGACTTGCTGACAATGTAAGAGAACATATATTTACTAAATTTCTATCTATATAACTGTTATAAATGCTCATTCATTGGTGTACTTATCAGCATTGTCCATAAAGTCATGTATACAAATAATACTCAAGTAAAGGCATTACTTTGAAATATCCACTTGCTATTTCTTAAAGTGTTTGTTACATGGCAAAACTTAACTCAATTGATTTATAACATTTAAAAAAAAATACCGTTTCGTTGTAACCTGAATCGTATACAATACTTCTTTTGTATAAATATCAGTTAAAAGGTCTACTACATCACCAACTTAAAATATGAAAAAAGAACATTACAATAGTACAATAGTACTATAACATAAAGACTTTTATTTTGAAAAAACTTTTGAATGTTTTCCTTATGTTTATTTTATTTATTAGTGGAGACGAAATTCATTTTTTACGATCATTCAATTTTGTAAGAGTGTAAAATACAATTTTCGATGCAGTTAAATGTTTTTTTTTTTTAACAAATTAATCGAATATTAGCTAAAAAGACAATTGAATAGAAAAATATTAAATCTCAATTAAAAACCGGAAAATTGAAAAGAATAATCAAAAACTATATGTTATTTTAAAACAAAACCCATGTCATATCCTGGAACTGCCATATCGAAAAATTGAGTTTAACCATTCAAATAAATCAAATGGAAACTAAAATTTACGAATTAGATGAAAACAATGTTAAAGAGTGGAAAAAAATTAAGAAAAATGTAAATTATATTACAATGTAATTGAAGAAAAAAGAGGATCATTTAATTGATTTTACAAGTAAATAAGAAAAAAATAAAAGAATAAGAAAAATAGACATGACATGACATGACAGACAGGCAAAAAATATAAAATATGAAATAAAATATATCATTAAATTAGTGGTTTTAAAGGATTAATAAAATTCATTGTATGTACAGTATTTGAAAAAAAAAAAAATATATATGTTTATAATTTGTATGGAAAATAAAAAAATTAATATGAAAATATTTTTTCGTTATATTTTTAGTACAAAAAGAGAAAATAGTATATTATGTAACTAGTACGTGAAATAAGTGATTCTTGCGTGAATATAACACTTAAAGTCATGAAGATCACCTCCTTCACGTACGAGCTCAATAAAATATTTTTGGACACGAGGTTCGTAATATGGACGCCATTATGTGCCAACATAGTGCGCAAGGAAAGAATTTACGTAAAAGTATTAATTTACGCACTGTAATTGGTGCGAAATGGCGCTTTTTACGAACAGAGTGTCAAAAAATAATTTCAAATCATGTTTCCTAATTCCTTGAAAATACGTATCTAAAAAAAAGATATTCTACGAAGTTACTTTAAAATTTCATTTATTATTTATTGGTCTATTTACACTGCAAAAAATTTTTTTTTAATCAAAAAACAGAATTTTTGTTAGCTTATAACTTTAACTCAGCTGAATTGCAGCTGTAAAAAAAATATGTTTGTTATATATTTCTTCGTCTGTATTTTTAACATAATTGCTGTATTTCATTAACTATTGCTAATTCTTCTCACTAGCTTTTTCCTTTTACTTATAAAAAAAAATCTTTAAATAAATAAATGAATAAGAAATGAATTTATTATTTAAATTATAACATAAAGTTATCGTACCGAGAAAAAAGTAGATTCTGTTTAGAAGCCAACTTCTAAAACTATAGCAATATGAATCAAATCAGTAACGAATTATCTCAAATCATTTTAAATCAATATCCCACACGGAAATATTTTATAAAAATGGGCAAAAAAATTATCAAAATTTTGTGTTATTTTATTATAAATATTTTTTATATAATTTATAAAATTTTCTTAAAAAAATTATTCCTCAAATCGGTCTTGAACCCGGGCTACTCGGGTGATAAGCCAGTGCTTTACCCCGAAGCCACAAGTGTTATAATATTAATTATTAAAAATGTATATAAGAATATGACTTTTTTAATTCTATCTATTTTTTAGTTTTAATCGTATTTTGACAACAATTTATATATATATTAGGAATCAATTATGATCACTCTTATTATTGATTTGTATGAAAATTGTTGCGACATCACGACTTCAAGTGATGTCAACTAATTCACAATTAAATCGTTACTACTTTCAAAGAGTTAAATATTATACTCAGGTCATGAAGTTTAAAAAAATTAGTTTTATATAGTTATATATTCAATTTTAAGCACAAAAATATTGTAAAAAAAGAATATTTCTGAAATTTTTACGTAATATGTATAACTATTACTCTTATTCAATATATTAAATATGTAACTATTATTATTTATACCGATTATTTAATAGTATATAAGTACTTTATAAACTTTCTCTAAAAAGTTCGAAAGTTGAAATGAAAATAAAAAAATTTCAACGATCTGATAAGTTGAAGATCATATTGTATAAAATAAATAAGCATCATAAAGCTAACTTTTGATTCTCTATTTTTTATTTCTTCGCAAATTCAATATAATACAATACAAGTTATCATGCATTTTTTAATAATTAGTGCATTTTTATTTAATAATTAAATGTTTTTTTTTTTCTTATAATTAATTTTCAGTTTTTTTCTTTAAAAACTAAGGAAAAAATATTGTGAGTTATAGTGAACCGTTGGTAAAAAAATTTATCCAGATTCTTTTATGTTAAGAATTCAAAAAAATCTCAGGTTCTTTCGGTAAAAATAATATTCATACTGAATTTTTTTTCGAATAACTTAATTGCATAGAAATTAAAAATCATAGAAAAGACCAAAAAAATTTTTTTATCATTTAAAAATTTAAATTGAGTTTCTTTACGGTAATTTATAGAATATACTTCGTGATGAACTACAAAAATAAAAATCACATCAAATCAAAAAATTGATAGGCATAAAAAAAATCATTCTAAAAAGTAAAATAAAACTTGATCCATTTTTTATGATTATATTGTCTTTTTTAAGCATAATTTAAGCAGAGAAATATGAGTCAACTGATATTGTTTCATGTATTCAACGATTTAAGGAAAGTGTGTTTAAGAAAGAAAGAATTAATAAAATCCTCAGAATTAATAAAATCCTCAAGAATCAAATACTTAAATTACCTTAAAATATGTAACGTCTAATTCTGAGACAACATATAGCTACGTAAATTTTTTCAGGCATTTTTCCAAAGTAAAATAACTTTTGAATAATGTTTGAAAAAGCTGTATTCTATGTCAACTCACAGGGTTTTTTCCCTTACCCTCTCATATTCCCTCTGGATATCAAACTAAATTAAAAAAAACTACATTTTCACCTTAAAAAATTTGATAATTTTAGG
This sequence comes from Lysiphlebus fabarum, assembly GCA_011426435.1. Lineage (NCBI taxonomy): Eukaryota > Metazoa > Arthropoda > Insecta > Hymenoptera > Braconidae > Lysiphlebus > Lysiphlebus fabarum. The sequence goes on from WSYQ01001456.1 coordinate 8,385, forward strand.
AATTTTCACGTAGAAAAATTTTTTTTCATAATGAACCCATCGTTATCCCATGATAAAACTTGGAAATTGGACCGACCTTGTGCTCTACTATTCACAGCAAAAAAATCAGAATTTTCAAAAATGTCGAAATCGTAGTTTACTCTTGTGATGGGGATGTTTTTTGATTCTAACTCGGGGATTGTTGATGGTAAAAATAAAAAAAAAATCAGAGGTATATCTGAGTCCATGACCAATTCAAAAAAAATATTTATTTTTAAATCTGAATAGGTGAGGGAAAAAACCCTGTGAGTTGACATGGAATGCCCCATATACATTCAGGGAAAAAGAATCGTTATTGGCATAAAATAACAAATTTTTTTAATCCATGATTATTGCTCGAATTAATCTTCAATAGATTTCAGACATGAGTACAATATTAAAATTTTTTTCACACAATTTTACATTAATTAAATTTTTTATTTTCTAACTAATTTTATGTTATTATTGTTATCATTATTATTATTACTATTGCCCAATAATTTAAAAAGATATGAGAATATTGTAAGAGCATCATGTAACAAGAAGACAAATTTACTGGAACTTTAGTAAAATTAATTTTCGACTAGACTGAATAAGTGATTCGACTAGATCTTCACTTTTATATGAAAAACAACTTCCACGAAGTGTGCTATACTTTTTTTTTATTGTTAATTTCGCTATTTCTAGAACAAATTGTTTAAAAAATTTAGTAGTTAGTTTAATATAATAATAAATAATGTTTTATTAATTATTTTAATGTCCCAAAATTTTAACCGTGGATAAGTTGATAACGTTTAACTCGTGAGTTCACGTAAAAAACGCTATATAGGTTGAAAAATTTTCAAATAAAAATAAATTTTTTCAATAGCACACATAGAGTGAAACCGTCAGAAGATCACGATGATCAATCAGCAAATGCGTCAGAATTCAGTTATACATATCAATGCATATAAAATTTGCATGCCTGTGTTTCCACTTCCTTACCGAATTTTTCAATCAGTCACATACATATACAAATTTTCCATGTATCGTTATATTCTTGCGCATGCGCTGATTGATCATCGTGAACTTCTTTTGACGGTTTCACCCTACACTCAATTTATATATAAATACAAAGAAGAACAGTTTTTGTTTCTACAGTAGCGCACCATATATTTTTAGTTGCCCTTGAATACGCTTTATTTTTCTGACATGGGTGCAGAATGATATAAGACCTCAATTTTGATAATAAAAAAAAAGTTCCGATTGCATCAGTATTATAAAGATTAATAAATGCAAACACCCAAAAAGGTTTTATTGGGTTTTACATTATTTGACTAATCAGTAACATAAAAACTTTTCTATAATTTTTAAGAACTGTTTACTGTCTTCTTACGAATTTAAAGATTGACTTCATAGTTTCAAATCAATATATCACTGACAAATGACACAAAATAATAGGCACTTCAAGAAGATAACGAAGTAAATATTTGTATTTAGCTATTACCAATAAGTATTAATCTATTTTAACTGCAGGTATACCATGTCCGACAACAAGTAATTCTTTCGGAAAATCAAGTATAACTGTCACATGGAATCCCATGTTTGCTGATGCAATAACATATTCACAAAGCGAAAACCAACTAAATGCTGAAAATAGAAAAAATGAAAAAATTTAAATATCATAAAAAAATTGAGAAAAAATTAAATAGATGCAATTAATTTACCTAAATCGTGGCAAAGTAATCTATGCTTTAAAAAGAAAATTATTAGACCAATTGTACTAACTAAACTTGTTGCAAAAAGTTTTTCCTTGTAATGAAGACTTTTTGCGCTTGGAGTTAATAATCGACTTAATTTAACTGCAGCAAGCATATATGTTAATGAACTGACCATAAACATAATAAAAATCTTCTCATGTGCATCTAAAAATAAAAATAATATTAATAATAGACGAATCAAATAGGTCTTTATTAAGAATTAATTTTATTAAGTGGCAATTATTAAGGTCGAAAGTAAAGATAATTTCCCGTTATTATATTTTTGATTTTTTGGTCTTAAATGAAAGCCTGAATAATTATCTATTTTGATGAATTTTTTCAAAATTTTCATGCTGGGTTTTTTTTTAGATAATTGATGTCAAAGTTGTCAACTTTAACACACAGGGATAGGGATGGTACACACATTTACACTTGTAATTAAAAAAATTTATATTATAAATCGGTAATTTTACTATCAATTTATACTTCTTTTCAATACGAATTTTTTAAGCCCATATAGATCCTTTTCTTGCTAGGATTTTTATAGACATTTAAGTTTTAGTGATCAAATTTTTCTTAATTAGAAGGTTCATAGCTGTCATCACAATTCTACCCGACAACACTGCTACTTACTCTCTCACTTATTCGTCGTGCTGTCTCATATTCTTCCAAGCACACAACTCAGTACACTCCGTATACGTGTTTGCAACGTTTCACGATCCTTTTTTTTTCGATTACGGTAGAATGTGTGTCTGTATGGATACACGAAAGTTAACACAACAAACGACAATTTAACAGTATAGCGAATAGATTTAGGATGTTGGGGCACTAAAAATATTTTTTTTAAGCATGGGTGTCCTCTTGGACCTAAACTTGGTCCATCTATGTTTTTTACTTTCGACCTTAATGATAATCTGCTTATCAAACAAACACCAAAGTTTTTAATTATTTAATAAGATTTTATTATTTTAACGAGGTGTAAAATTAAATTCCACCTTTAATTTTCATTAATGTGTATTTCACTATAAGTTGATAACTTACAGTAATTTTCTTTGTTGGAAATATATGTTACACCACATAATGCTGTTATTTCAGTAATATTTAGCCAAAGACAAAGATTTAATAATCTTGAACCAATAATTTTTGTCTGAAGATGCTCAAGTGTTTGTAAAATTTTACGATAATATGAATAGTAAACTGTTGTTATGATGAGTCGTGGCCCAATATGTAGTGCAATACTCACACGCCATAAATATCTTTGTGGTGATACACCAGTTATGGCTGATATTGATGGAAGAACATTGTAAACCTTCAAAAATTACAATATAAAGCATAAGTACATATATATTTTCCACTTTTCTCTTTATTTTTTTCATAGATGCTGAAGTCAACTTACTCGACAATGAGTTTCATGAATGTCATCTTGTTGGAAGATATATGCAGTTACGAAACAGATCAATAAAGTAATCAGTGGCAATGTAGCTGTAGCAATGCACAATTTTCTAAATGATATAGCCAAATGAACAGAACCCTTTTCGGTATGATCATTGTTAATAATCTCCATGGTTTTAATATTCACAGATTCAATAGAGTTTGACATTTACAAATTTATATTGATCTAACATCTCTGTAGTTTTTAAATAAAAAATATTCATCTGATTTTTTTTTTATATTCTGAAGAATTTCTATTAATCATGTTGGTGCCAGGCACATAGTATATCTGGAAATAATTAATTTTAAAACTCAGTTATTAGATTTTTTTTTTTTTTTATATTCCAATGTTTTGGTAAATTATAAAATTCAGTTTATTCGAATCATACAGTATAATTAATATTCGATAAATAGAAAAATGGAAAACTCAATTTGGCAAAATAACAATAAAAACGAACAAATTTTGACATGAAGCAATAATCAATTTAATGTAAACCAATAAAAAAGGCTAATCAGTGACAAGTTCTTAATTTTTAAATTGATATAATCTCTTGGGAGTAACGATTCTGTCTAAGAGCTCAAACTCACGACAAGCTAACATTCGCTTGTAAACATGGCCGCTGTTCCTACTGGGCATGAACGAATCCGTGCTTTTAGTATGAGCTGCGTTATTTTCACGGATCAAAAAGTAAATAAACATAAATAGATATAAAACAGCTGACTATAGGTGTGTTCGTTCACTATTCACACCGAGCATATGCACGGAGCATATGCAAGGAAGCGCTAGAGTCGTGTGGGCATTTGAAGAAACTTTATTGATAAAATTTACTAACGCATTGGATTCGGAAAGGAAAATAACAACACCATAACTAATTAGCAATCAATAATTATGAAAGACAGCAAAAGAACTGAAAAAAACAAATAACAATAAATAAATAGTAAATTTTATTAAAAAAGTTTCTTCAAATGACCGCACGACTCTAGCGCTTCCTTGCATACGCTCCGTGCATACGCTCGGTGTAAATAGTGAACGAACACACCTATAATCTACACTGCACAAGAAGACGAGAAGTACAGGGTGGCTATTCTCGACTTGATTATCCGCAAGTTATCCCGAGTGACTGGGAATCTGGGATAACTTTGTTGTCGCAAAACATGAAAATTTTGGCTTAATTTGTATCCTTCTCAATAGTTTACATCAAACGACTAAATCATTTTCGGGCGTTTTCATGTTATCCCGTGTAGGTGGGATAATCCAAGAAGACTAGAAATACAGGAGGAGTAACTCGCCTCGAATATGTCAGCCAATTCGCGTGAGGCTAGTAGCTGTCATAGCGAATTTAGCGTACAGCGTGGTTCAGCGCATTGTATATTTATTTCTTATTTTTAATGCGCAGCTTACACACGAATACATACATTAATGTCGAAAACCGATTAATGTATGTAAATGTATGTATGCATCCGACATTTGGTCTAATAGTGTTGGTGAGTTGCCGAGTTAATCCGATTCCCTCACTACGCTCCCTACTCTTTCTCTTTTTTCACGTTTCTGAAAAAAAGACCATATCGTCGACGCTCTTGCCTAAGAAGATCGGAATCGGCCATATTAGCAATATAGTAGTATTACATATATGATTTGAGCTTATTTGAGCAAAATATAACCATTTCATCTGTCAAAAAAATTACTTCAAAATATTGGATACATAAACTATTTTTTAATATTAATAGTTTAATATTTTTTTATTAGCGTGGCCCCTGATTGGCTGGTTTTGGTTAGCCGATACGAGGCCAGCGCCTCTATAGCCACATTTACACGTGCTTGTTTTACGACATATATTAATTCGAAGAAGTGACCAAGCTGATTTCATGTTAGCTGCATTATCAGTGACGACACCTTTGACTTTTTCAGAACCAACTGCAAGTATTGCTGAACTTAAAACATCACAAATGTATTTTGCAGTATGTGATACTTCTTTTGATTCAATTGCTTTATAAAATAGAGGCTGTGGTGTTGTAACAACAATATTTGTAAAACCATCACCATCAATATCAGTCCAACCATCTGACATAATTGTTAATGTATCTGCATCATTAATTTTATCTTCAACAGCTTTGTTTACTATTTCATATTCTGCATCTAACAATCTGTGTGAAAGAACATATCGAGATGGTTTTTTAAAAGCTGGTCGTAGTGATGTAAAAAAGGATTTCCAATACAAATTATCGAATACTGACAATGGAAGATTAGTGGCAATCAATGCTCTGGCAAAAGCAGCTTCGAGGTCTTTTTGGTCTTGAGAAGACATTTTGTCAAGAAAATGATGTATTTTTTTCTTTTTATTTACACCTTTAAAAACATACATTTGTGTTGATGTCTTTTGTGTCAAATCATTTATCACATTGGCACTTGTATTTGTATCAGATGTGTCAATTTGACTAGTTGGTTCACTACTTAAAAATTGTTTGACACTTTCTGGACATTTATTAAATTTAAAAACCAAGTGATTATGCATTCGCTGTGCATTGGATACATATTCTTGGCTACAAAACTTGCAACGTCCTTTCTTGTATTTACTGGTACTATTATTTTCTGTAAAAGTTACTTAAACAAAATATCTCCAAATTACTGACTCAGACCTTCCCATGACGTTTTTATAACCTTGAATTATTCAAAATAAATTAGTTTTACTATTGACAATTGTTATTATTTTTTTTATGTCAGTTTAAATATAAAAATACATTAGAAAATAAACATTGTTTTTTTTCTCTTACCTTGATAACAATAATGTATAACCTCTAAACTTAAATTCCACAACTTTCTTTCATTTGTTGAGAAAATATTTTTCAAAGTTAATTAAAATAACAATAATCAATATAATAACTATATATAATTTTATATAATTATTATAATTAGAATCTCATTAATTTTTATTAATCAGTCACAAAATAAATAAATAATATAATTGTCAGTAATAGAAAAAAGTATAAAATAAAAATAACAAACATGAGATGCGCAGTATGAAACAGCGCAAGTTAGTAGCTCCACTTTTTAATGGTTAAAAAAAAATTTTTTTTTTACCGGTAAAAAAACCGGACTCACAACTCTAATTTCTACCATGATGCGGACGCAAAGGAAGTCATGACAGTCTACTTTAGCTAACAAACGAGGCTGACATTTTCGAGGCAAGTTACTCCTCCTGGGTAGCTATTCTTGACTCGATTATCCCAAGAAGACTAGAAATACAGGAGGAGTAACTCGCCTCGAATATGTCAGCCAATTCGCGTGAGGCTAGTAGCTGTCATAGCGAATTTAGCGTACAGCGTGGTTCAGCGCATTGTATATTTATTTCTTATTTTTAATGCGCAGCTTACACACGAATACATACATTAATGTCGAAAACCAATTTTTTTTTAACCATTAAAAGGTGGAGCTACTAACTTGCGCTGTTTCATACTGCGCATCTCATGTTTGTTATTTTTATTTTATACTTTTTTCTATTACTGACAATTATATTATTTATTTATTTTGTGACTGAAAAATTAAGCCGAAAATTTTGGCTTAATTTGTATCCTTTTCAATGGTTTACATCAAACGACTAAATCATTTTCAGGCGTTTTCATGTTATCCCGTGTAGGTGGGATAATCGAGTCAAGAATAGCTACCCAGGAATGACAACAGGCAAAACGATAAATTAATTTGATATACTCCCTACTCTTTCTCATTTTTCACGTTTCTGAAAAAAAAGCAGACTATATCGTCGACGCCCTTGCCTAAGGTGAAACTCCACTTATTGGAAAGATAGAATGTTAGCAATATAGTAGTATTACATATATGGGTGTGACCATATGTGTCCCGATCCAGATGGAGACACTTAACTGCTCCGAAGAGACATTCGGCTACTTGCTCGGCATTTTCGAGCGATTCGGCTGGGTCAAATAGCATTTGTGTGAAATTTGTAGTAGTGTATGTTAATAAATAATAAATTATGTTAATGTTGTGCAGCTTTGTCATTATAAATAACATAATATATTCAAAATAAAGATGTAATTGCAAAAAAGACAAGGACTTGTAAAATAATATTGTGTAAAAAATTATTTATGCAATTACATCTATCTCTCTAGTTATTTAATTCCTGAAAATGCATTAATAATAAATAGTTAATTAATTATTTTCTAATAAACAATTGGCTATGAGAGAAGATAGAGTTACAAAAAAAGACAATTTTTTATCCAACTTTATCTTTCTTTCAACCATTTGTTTATTAGAACAAATAATGAGCCAATTGTTCATTTAAAAATTAATGAATTATAATTTTAAATACATTTTTGAATGTCTAAGCTACCCTCAAGAAGACAAATGTAATTGTGTAAATAATTATTTAAACATTCATTTCACGAGTACTTGCTTTCTCGCAATTACATTCTTTTCTTTAGCCAATTGTTCGCTTAAAAATTATTAACTGTTTTTTTTTAAATCCATTTTTTATACTTAATTTTTTATAAAAATAGATGAATTTGGAACTTTTGCAATTAAATATTAATATATAAAGATATATCTTGGCAAGATATTTTTTATAACTTTATAGAATAAACAAAGTAAGATTGCCAAATCGCTCGAAAAAAGCCGAGCAAGTAGCCGAATTTCCGTTCGAAGCAGTTAAGTGTCTCCACCTGGATCGGGACGTATATGGTCCCATCAAAACCTACCCCTTCCATTGAAGTTTATTCTCCTGGTCTCTAGTTTTTTTGCTCCTTCTATAGACAAGTGTACGTTTTTGGTCCCATTTGCCTAACCCCTTACTCCATAGAGTTGACTCTCCTAAAGCGCGTTCTGAAATACAAGATTTACGGGGTAGAGTTAGGCGGGTTAAGTCAACACCAGACTATAACTCCGACCGTTCTTAAATGAATGAGGTAGACTGTAGAGTCAGTGGGTTAAGACTCACACACACTTACGCATAAGAAAATCAATATAAAGGTAAACCTAAACACTCCTAACCTTAAACTAAATGTCTATGTCAAATTTCAAGTGAATCGGACGAGTAGTTCGCATAAAACTGCGTTTGCAAGAAATGGCCTCTTTTTTTATTATATAGACTAGCAGGCCAGACCCGGCGTTGCCGGGGTTATGTTTATGTCAAGATGTTTGTTTTTTTTTTTTTTCTTTTAATATTTTTCTTTTTTTTTTTTTAATTTTATTGACTAAACTCGTTGATAGCAACCAACATTAATGTCATATTTATTTCACATTAATTTGCTAAAAAAATATTATAATATAATAAAAATTTATATACATATAAATATACCGGGTGTCCCATTTTAATCTATTAATGGATTTTTTTTCTTTAATATGGCTCAAATTGAAAAATAGTTTAAATAAAAGTTGTAGGAAACAGAGAGGGACATAGGAATTTGAAAAAAAAAATTCGAAAAAATTCAAAATAGCGGAGTTTCCGGTATGAACATACTTTTTTTAAATGGGAAACTATACTTTTTTTTTTACCAAACAGTTTTTCACATCATAACTAACACTTTTTATTTGAAAAATTTTTCGATTAAATCAACTTTTTTTTTGGCTAAATTTAATCTCTGTATGAATTTCCCTCAAAAAATACGCCTCCAATCGAAAAATAGTATTTGAAAAAGTTGTATGGCTTGAAAAAAAACACGAAAAAAAAGAAAAAAAAAAATAATAAAAAAACTCAATATGGCGGAGTATGAAGGATAAATAAAGTTTTTTTGAGGTTATGTAGGTTTTTTTTAAATATGGCTTTAGCTGAAAAATTTCATTTAGAAAAAGTGTTAGTCTTGTTGTCAACTATTTAAAAAAAAAAAAAAACCACCTAACCTCAAAGTGGACCATGTTCATACTTTGAACTTCGCCATTTTGAATTTTTTTGTAATTTTTTTTTTTTTTTGTTTGTTTTTTCGAGTCCTACAACTTTTTCAATAATATTTTTCGATTGGAAGCATATTTTTCGAGCAAAATCCATTAAAAGGTGAAATTTAGCCAAAAAATAGTTGATTTAATCGAAAAAATTTTCAAATAAAAAGTGTTAGTTTTGATGTGAAAAACTGTTTGGTAAAAAAAAAAGTATAGTTACTTTTTAAAAAAAGTATGTTCATACCGGGAACTCCGCCATTTTGAATTTTTTCGAATTTTTTATTTTAAATTCCTATGTCCCCCTCTGTTTCCTACAACTTTTATTTAAACTATTTTTCAATTTGAGCCATATTAAAGAAAAAAAATCCATTAATAGATTAAAATGGGACACCCGGTATATAAATATATATAATATACCTATATAAAGGAGAGATTTTTCAATTCACCAAGTTGAGAACCTTCTATCTTCAGAAAATTTCATAGTTAATAATTTCTGTATATATAAAGTCCCAAAAGCCCGTTCAAATTTTTTTAGATTTTTCGCAGCGCCACCTGCCCCTCCCCCTCGATTTTAGTAATTCGTCTCAAGAGGTAAGTGCCATTTTGCCCGTTTTTATTTTGTTGATAAATTTTATGCAGATTCTATGATGAAATCGATGAACATCGAGAGGGATGGGCAGGTGGCTCTGCGAAAAATCTAAAAAAATTAAAATGAGCTTTTGTGACCTTATATATAAAGAAATTATTAACTATGAAATTTTCTGAAGATAGAAGGTTCTCAACTTGGTGAATTGAAAAAGCCCTCCCCATATATATATATATATATATATATATAAATTGTATATATAAATACGAATTACATACAAATTACAATAATAATTGTAGATTAAGAAAGTAAGTGTTTACATTTTTTTTTTTCCTATTTTACCGACTGTTTTTGTGGCTTTTTATGGTTATCAAATTGATGGTTATTAACAACACTTGAACAATTATTATTTTTTTGTTAAAAAATAATTAAAATAATAAATCTTATGATTAAAAAAAAATTATTTTATAGTCAAATATAAATTTTAAAAATTAAAAAATATTCTTTTTTAACAAAAAATTTATTTTTCATTTTTTATGATATAAAATAATTTTCGTAAATAATTTTTTTTTAATCAATAATTTCTATTATTTAAATTAGAGTTTTAATTATAATTTCAAAATACCAAAGAAAAGCCGTAACTGAGAAAAAGATTAAGCTTGGCTACATTTTATTTTTAGCTATATCTTTACCTTAGCTACATCTTTTCCTTAGCTACATTTTCTCCTTAGCTATATTTTTTTCCTTAGCTATATCTTTGTTTAGCTACTCTTTTTCCTTGGTATTATAATTATCAAAAATCTATTAATATTTTTCATTAATATCGTTAAAAGTATAATAATTATTATTAATTTTAGTAATTATTTTATTACTTGTGATTTTGAATCATCAATTATTATTATTTCCTGTCTTTTTACTTGTGATCCTTTAGAATCAGTTATTTTTATTCCTTCAATATTTTTTATGATTCCTATTATGTCTACAATTAAGAAAAAAATATTCAATTCGTAGTTATTTTATTTATTTTCTCATTATATACCTCGTAATGTATTTAATTCTACCATTGCTAAGTTTTTTATTTTAATAAAATTGAATTCAATTTTTGGTAAATCTTTGTCATCACTTTCTATTACTATAACTTGAGTGTTATTTGTTAATATTATTTCAAATTCATGATTTAATTTATTAAATTTTTTATTTGCTAATTTTAGATAACCATTTTCTATGGTATAAATTTTTTGTACCGATAAGTATGCTTATAAATATTTTTTTTTGATAATCTAAATTTTTATTTTGTACTTACTTGTAACATATTGTAAAATTTATCAACATTATTACCATAGGCCATGCATCTTATTTTCGCGGTATCATCAACTACATCTACATTAAATACTTTCACTTCGTTTTCTCTTCTTTTAAATATTTGAATGTGTGTTTTATTTTCTATTCTGGCTTTTATTTTCCAACTATAATAATTCACATTGAATAATTTATAGTTAAATTGGCTACATTTATAGTTTACTTTTTGTTATCTGCTTTCAAATCCACAATTTTTATTTCTTTAGCCATAATTAAAAATTCAACTTTTTCCTTGCTCTACTTTTCAATTCAATTCAAGAAAAAATTCAGATTAATGACAGTTTAATGATTGTTCAAGAACCAGGTACATTTGTTGTAACATATCCATATTTGTTTCATGGTGGATATAATCTTGGACCTAATGTTAATGAAGCGGTTAATTATGCCAATACACAATGTCTTAAATTTATTGCTAATGCTGTTGTTTGCGATTGTGATGGAATTGTAAAGTTAGAACCATCTAAAGTCATCAAAGAATTTTATCAATCATTTAATGAAAAAACAAAAGGTTTGCCTGATGATCTAAAAGTAATATTGATAAAAAATGAAATAATAATTGATAATTTACAAATTGGAAGATTGAAGTTACATAATAAGAAAAAAAAATAGTGAGTTCAGTGATTAAATTATGAAAAATTGGATAGGATTTATTTCTTAAAACAGAAAATTCAAATAATATTAAACCATCGACACCAGTTATTATGAATCAATTCAAAAAATTTCTTAAAGATAATAATTATCCAGATAATGAATTGAAGAAAATTACTTTTGATACTTTTCGAGGACGTATTAGGAAACAAATTGATTTTTTCATAAAAAATAAATAAATATTTATTTTTTATTTTAATGCTTGTTGGTATACAATATTTGTAGTTTTATTACTATTATTATTGCAATATATATATAAATTTTTTGGATCACCACCTCTCGAGCATGCTCCATACAATTGACCGTGAGAAAAACATGGTGTTTCGAGAAAAACGCCAGTAGTTTTTAAAGATTGCCCTTGAGATTTATTAATCGTACATAAATGCAACGGCAAGTTTTACGGGAAATTGTAATCGTTCGAATTCAAATAGTGTATCACTGGGTCTAAGGGGAATCTTTGGTATAAAAACATTTTCACCTTTTCCACAGTTAAATCATTTAAAATTGTTATCACTAGTTAAAATTGTAGCTTCGATTGTATTATTCTTCAATGATATTATACATAACCGAGTACCATTACATAATTTAGGTGGATTAAGATTTCTTAATATCTATATTTTGATTTGTAAAATAAACACGTTGGCCATTCTCGAGAAGAACATGTAAATGTTGAATATTTCGATATCGATCATGTATTTTGAAACCTTGTATCCGCCAAACTGCCTCATTGCTACTAATATATCTTCCTGACTGATATTCATCAATTTTATTATCATTTTTATTTTCTATTGAATAAATAGCTTGATCACTCTCTTTGTGTATATATTTCAATATATACTTTACTGCAACTACTGAACTACACAGTTCAACATTCACATGTGCTTTCATTATTTTAGATATTAAAGGACAATATGGTACAATCCATCTATTGTCAATATTTACTTTTTCATATTCGGTAGAAATATTTATATTTATATAAAATTGAAATTTCAAAAAAGTATAAAGATCGCAAAACATCATATCTTGCAATAGACCATAATAATTAAAACCTAATTATATTATTTAATTGAAAAAACCATTAATATTTAATATTTAAACATTTATTCAAATTAATCAAATATTAATTTTTTCCATATCTTCTAATAGACTAAAATGAAAAATAAATTTATCTAATACTTAAGAAAAATTTAATCAATTTTCCTTTGAACAACTTGGTTTTGTTAGTAACCATTCTTCAAAACTAGAAAAATAATATTTTAATAATTTCTTATATAAAAATTATATATTAAAATAACTAACTTTTTCATATCATTGTTACAATTATATGTAATCATTGATGATTTTATTAACGATATATGTTTATTGGTAAGGTATTCGTTTATTTTTCCTCTTTCAATTTTGATTTTTTCGCCCACTATTCCAATGAAATTTTCTGCTTCATCTTTCCGCAATGTTGAAGTTATTTGTAGAACATAATGAATATTTTTATAATATAATTTTTTTACATTTAAATTTATTTGAACATACCAATTTTTTTGAGAAATCAATTAGTTGGAATTCTCTTTTATTATATGTCATATTAGTTTTTTGTGAAAAAATTAAATTGACTTTACTTACGTCATTCATTTCAGCGATTACATCTGTAATGTATTTATTTTTTATGTATTTTTTTTTTTTAAATATAATACTCACTAATTATTGTTTCTTTACCTAAATTTTTTAATTTTTTTATCGTTTTAAAATTTTCTGTTTTATCTTCTGTATAATCATATTCATGAAAGGTTCCATTTATGAATCTTGAATTGATATTATTATTATATTATTATTTATAATCATTTATGAATTTTGATTTTTAATGAAATGTACACAAAAATTATATTTATGATTTTACTTCTGGTATATCAGGATTTATTTGTATAATTGATGTAGATGTTAATGACAAATTTTTAAAAGAATGATATTCGTTAATTTTTACTCTTTGTATAATTATAATATCATTCATATTTCCTTTGAAATCATTAATATTTTCATTCCATAAATTTAAAACGATCTATTATTATTGAAAAAATATTTTTAGATTGATAGTATATAATATATAAATAATATTCAATAATATTGAATTCATCTTGTTGTTTTTATTATCCTTTAATATTATTTCTTTTTTTTCATATTGTTCTTTATAAACATTTTCTATTTTTTCAATTTCTTTGATTTCAATTATTTTTGCAATAATATCTAATATCAAAATAATATTTAATATTAAAATTTTATTATGTGATAAATTATTATTAAATAGAATTTCTACAAAGTATTTACCAATTATAGTATCTATTTTACTATTATAAGTCTTTTTAAATATTGTGAAATTATAATTATTTTCATATAAACAATATTCAAATTCATTTTTATCCATTTTTTTTTCTATTTTTTTATACTATTTTTGAAGCCTTTAAATGAATTATTTTTGAAGTTTGTCTATTTATATAACAATTACAAGAGAAATTACATAGTAACTTACGCAGTAGCTTCGGATATATTAGGATTTATAATTATAACTGATGTTTTTATTAAATTTAAATTTTGATTGTCATTAAAATTATTGATTTTTACATTCTGTATAGCAATTATGTCATTTATTTCTCCTTCAAATTCATTAATTTGATCTGCCCGAAGTACTAAAGGTATCTGTTAACATTTTATTTCAGTTTTATTGAATTATTGAATTATTTACAAGAATAATAAATATTTCTAATAATTTTATTATTATTTAAAACTCATAATTACTTTTGATTTTTAATCATCAATAAGAATTTTATTCTTGTCTTTCCAATTCTTTTCCATTTGTATTTGATTTTTTTATGGCTTTGATATTTTTTGTGATTGCAAGAATATCTATAATAACTTTATATTTTATATGAATATGTTATTATATTTCATTGATATATTAAAGATTTCAATTTAATTACCTATTGACTTGTTTTTCTCTATTTTTAATATTTCTTCTATCTTAATAAAATCAAATTTAAGTTTCGGTATATTTGTTGTATTTTTTATTTCTTCAATTTCAGTTTTTTCTGATATTATCATTTCGAAATCATGATTTAATTTTTTATAGTTTTCATTCACTTTGTTAAGAATACCATTAATTATTGAATATACTTTTTGAACCTTCAAATATATATGTAATTAATATATGAATATTAAAATTCAATTTATATTTATTTTGATTTTTGAAATCACTTACGTTGAAAATATTATAAAATTTATCAACTTTATTACCAAACATTGTACATTTTATTCCTCCACTATCATCGATTATATTTATATTACAGACTTCATTCGCTTTTCCATTCCTTTGAAATAATTTAACTGGACTTTTATATGTAGTTCGTGCTTCAATTTTCCAACTAATTGAAATTATTAAATTATTAAATTATATTTATAAATAAATATAAGGAAATGTAATTATTTTTTATTACTTTATACTATTTTCATTGAGATTTTTAATTTTCATATCCATTATTAATAAGAGTTCAATTTTTACAAATTATAATCTTTTTTGATATTATTGAAAGTATTATTTAGGATAATTTTTTTTTTAAAATAACGTTATATAATATTAATTATTTGTAATATTTTGTGAATATTTTATTATTAATTTGGTTAATAGAAAGTTCCTTTATCATTAATGTTCAGTATTCAACTGTTAATATTTTACATTTTTTTCAATTGCCCGTTATTTCGATGTTATAGTTGCTTAGTTACTAAAAATTTTGTTTTTTTGTCAAATTTATTTTTATTTCTACCTAATTTCACGATAAATGTTAAACATTCAACTTTTGTTTCATTTTTTTTAAATACGTCATTAAAAGCGGATTTTAAATATCATATAGAAGTAATTATATCACTACATAAATATTTTAATTATGATATAGAAGAGAGTGATATCACATATAATGAAGACAATTTAAAAAATATATTGAAAAAAGTAAGACAACAAAAATTATAATATTTAATAATAATAATATTTAAAATTATATGTAGGATTGTCGATATTTATTTATTTATATTTATTGTGAATTTTAACATTAATTGTAGTCTGAAAACCACCATTTGCTATACTTTTTCTTCTATATAAAAGATCTTGTAGCATCAATTAAAACACGATGATAATTGTATGAACATTTTCCGTTTTTCATACATGGTGAAAAAGGATTTAATCGTCCACTTAGTCCATGTATCATATTTTTTTAAATTATTTCGTGTAAAATTTAATCTTGATCCGGATCTGGTAATTCAGCAGAAATAATATCATCAATTTGATTTGCATAGATTTTATTTTTTAACCATACTAAAATGTGAGCATCAGGTAAACCTCTTTTTTGCCATTCTATTGAGTAAACCCAAGATATAACATCACCAAAAATTTTATATTTTGTTATCAGATTAATTAATTTTCTCAATTTACATTTAAATATTCTAGCTATTAAGTCATGACGATCGCTTGGTTGCTGATAAGGCAACAATAAGTTTTTAATTTCATCCCATCGATTATTGCATGTACATGTCATAAATAAACATGGTTTTTCATTATGTTTTACATAACAAAGAGCATCTTGTATATATTCATGCATATGTCTTGGACTACCAATAGAACTTGCTGGTAAAATAAATTTTTGGCCTAGATTATCTACATTTTCATCATTTTCGAATGCATCTTTTAAATGAATGTATTGTTCAACTTTAAGAGTTTTTTGATTACATCGAATATAACGTAAGCGTTCACTTTCAATTTTCGCATACATATCGACAAGAAGTAGTGTACATAGGACAGTTCTGGGACACCCCCCCGCTGTGTCACGCCCCCGCGGAAACCGCGACCCCCCCTGATGTAGCTAAGGATCCGCGGACTAATTAACCCTTTTGATCGCCCCAGAGGGTCCTCTAATTAATTAATTGATTAGGTCATATCATCGCAGGGGGTCCTTTAATTAATTAATTAGGTCATGTCGCCACAGGGGTCCTGATTTTTCGTAAGACGCGATATTGTTTATTTATTTATTTTTTTTCAGAAAACGTCATAATTTTTGAATTATTATTATTATTTTTTTTTAGAAAACGCCATAATGTTTATTTTTTTTTATAAGACGCCATATTGGTTTTTTTGAATTTTCAAATTTTTGAATTTCCGCGTATCATGTCGGTAAAACAGTTGTGGTTGATAAATATATATATAAGGGGCGCTGCAGTCATCTTCTATTACCATATTTCATCAAATATTTTTTTGTTGATCTATGGTCTGCAAATAATTTCCACGTTTTTCTCAAACGATTTTCTTGAAGTTCGGTTCGTCAAGATATGCGGTTGTTTGATAAAATTTTCACGGAAAATACAAAATGAGTTCAAGGATAGTGAAAAGAAAGGTAAGTTATTTATTATTTATTTATTCTATTATTTATTTATTCTATTTTTTCTATTTCATTTTATTCTATTTTATTCTATTTTATTCTATTTTATTAGATTTATTTAATTATTGGTCGTGGTTTTTTATTTTTTCCCTGAACATGTGCCTGAAATTGCAACATTCGCACATGTTTCAACCTATTTTTTTGATATCTTTTTCTATTTTTTATTCTATTTTTATTTTAATTTATTTTATTCTATTTTATTTATTTATTGGTTGTGGTTTTTTATTTTTTCCCTGAACATGTGCGTGAGGAAATCGCATCACGCGCACATTTTCTAACCAACCTTTATTATTTTTTTTTTTTTTTTCTAATTGATTTCCTTCTATATATTTTTTTTCACGCACATGTTTAAAAAAGAAAAAATATGACAAAAACCTATAAATTAATATATCAAATAAAAAGGATAAATAAAATAGAAGGAAATTAATAAGAAAATAACAAAAAAGATTAAAATAAGGTTAGTTAGAACACTGCACATTGTGATCTGCTACCAGGTGGTATACATTCATACATAATATCAGGTAAGTCTTAACCTCAATTTAATAATCAATCAATCAATTTTTATAATCCTTAGATATTTTTTCAAAAATTTCTTACAAACTAACCTTAGATTTCCACTAGCTATCATTCTACAATAATATTTTTTTTGCATCAGGTCATTAGTTTTCTATAAATGAAACATAACCTCAAAATTTTTTGTAATCCATCGATATCTTTGCAATTCTTGACCATTTTTGAATGTTTTTCTTGTCATTTATCCTTAGATTTCCACTAGTTATCATTCTACAATAATTTTTTTTTTGCACCAGGTCATTAGTTTTCGATAAATGAAACATAACCTTAAAATTTTTTGTAATCCATCGATATCTTTGCAATTCTTGATCATTTTTGAATGTTTTTCTTGTCATTTATCCTTAGATTTCCACTAGCTATCATTCTACATTAATATTTTTTTTCTAGGTTAACTAATCAATTATCAAAATAAAATGGATTTATACATACAACACAGAATACGTTGAGAGGAATATCGGAAAACAGTTGAACGTTTACAACAGGACACAATCATGATCAAGTTCGTTCTACAATTATTTCATTACGTAGAGATATTGCAAATTATAATAAATCATGTGCAAGTTTGCCAAGTGCCCATAGAAGAATGACTCAGGCAACAGTGGGAATACTGACAGGTTTTGAAATTGGAAAGGTTGCAAGTACGAGGTTCAGGTGCATCTACAACAGTTGATGAATCAAACGATGCTGAAAGTTATATTGAATGGCAAGACTTGGAAAATGCTTTCAAAAACAGGATGAAAACAAGTATTATAGTTAATTTGAAGCATAAAAATGTACAAGACTTTCTTTCTGATGCTAAAAAAATGTTAATAAGTCAGATAACTGATATTTTACAAAGAAAAAATGCAATTAAAATCAATACTATGTTAGCTTTGAACTATGAAATTGAAAAAAAAAAAGATAATAGTGTAGAAGTTGAAACAAAATATTTCGGTGAAGGTAGTTTTGAGGTTTTACAATCATCAGATCTAAGTCAATTATTCAATTAAAATTTTGAACATTTTATAGAAGATGTTGAGGAAGCTGAATTAAAAGGATCTGCTTGGAGACTGGTTGAAATCCTTCATCTTGAAATCCAAGTAAATGATTACATACCGCTACAAGGTGGTAATTCATCTTTCGTTGAAATGCCATCATGGATACTGAAAACCCACTCAGTTGTAAACGTCAAAAATTCAGATAATTTTTGTTTTATATGGTCAGTTTTGGCATGTTTATACAAAGCGTCTTACCATAGTGAGCGCGTGAGTCATTATACAAAACATGTTGATGAATTAAATTGGAGCGGAATAACTTTTCCAATAACATGGGAAAAAATCAAAATTTTTGGAAAACAAAATAAGTTGAAAATTAATATTTATGGGATAGAGAATGATGATGATGATGACGATGATAGTGATGATGATGATGATGATGAGAAAAAAAATAAAAAACGTAGAAAAGAAAGGGTTTTACCATATTATATTAGCAAGAATGAATCTAATCATGAACAATTCATCTTTTAATGGTGAAGAGAGAAATAGAAGATGATGATGATGATGATGATGATGATGATGTTGTTGATGATTTCAATTCACAAAAAAATTTGTCACAATATCATTTTGCTTGGATTAAAAACTTATCCAGATTACTAACCTCACAAATTTCTAAACATGATGGAAGGAAAATCATTTGTGACCGCTGCCTATGTCATTTTCAATTTCAACAATCTCGCGATAACCATGAAAAACTATGTAGTGAAAAATGTAAAAGTGCAATGACATTACCGACTGCAAAAAATAATATTTTACAATTTAAAAGTTACAAAAATCAATTAACAGTCCCATTTATAATTTATGGTGATTTAGAATGTTTATTAGAAAAAGTGCAAAATGGAAAACGTGAAAAAAATCAAATTTATCGAAAACATGTTCCAAGTAGTGCAGCATATTATTTGAAGTGTAGTTATGATAATTCACTTTCTATAGAAAAAAACTTATAAGTTCAATCTTCAAAGAGGTAAAAATTCAATTGAATGGTTTATTTCAGAGCTCGAACAAATAGCTCATCAAGTTAATAAAATATTGGATGATATTAAACCAATGTCTCTCACACGAGATGAATAATTACGATTTTTAAATGCTAAAAAATGTTATATTTGTGAGAAAAATTTCACGAAAAATGACGTAAAAGTGCGCGATTATTCTCATTTCACCTCAGAGTTTAGAGGTGCCGCGCATCAAATATGCAATATAAATTATCAAGAATCATGTATCATCCCTGTAGTATTTCATAATCTCACAGGCTATGATGCACATTTCATCATCAAAAAATTGAAAAACCAGTTTCGAGGTAAAATTGAGATACTTGGAATCAATAAAGAAAGATATATTTCATTTACAAAATATGTCAAAGGTACTAGAATAAAATTCAGATTCATCGACTTATGTAGATTTATGGCTAGTTCCATAGATTCATTATCAAATAATTTAGATGATAATAAAAAATTAATAACAAAAAGTCTATGCAAAAATGATTATGAATTCAATTTAATTACAAAGAAAGGAGTGTTTTCCTATGATTATCTTGATAAATGGGAAAAATTTAATGACACATCACTTCCATCGAAAGATCAATTTTATACAAAATTAAATGAAGAAAATATTTCAGATGAAGCATATGCACATGCTCTAAATGTTTGGCAAAAGTTTAATATAAAAACACTTGGAGAATATTCTGATTTATACTTACAGACTGATGTTGCTCTTTTAGATGACGTTTTTGAAAGCTTCAGAGCTGATTGTTTGAATACATATAAGTTAGATCCAGCACATTATTATACGACACAAATTTGTGTCGTGATATTGAAAAGTAAAGGCGCTTTTCAACGATTTTCATGCAAACCAACAATATTTCGGTAAAATAGGTTAGAAAAACATAAAATATGGTTGGTTTGCATGAAAATCGTTGAAAAGCGCCTTTACTTTTCAATTTATGCCGGCGAACGGTTATTGCGGGACCCGCAGTAACTCCCGCAGTAAGAGTGCAAGAATACCACCCCAGGACTTAGTTTTAGTGCAATGTTGAGATATACTCAGATTGAATTGGAATTATTAACTGATCCTGAAATGATGTTGTTTATTGAGGTGGTTTATCACAAGTCTCGAATCGATATGGAAGAGCTAATAATCGATATATGGGGAGTGAATATAATCTTAAAGAAGAAGAGTCATTTTTAATGTATTTTGACATGAACAATATGTATAGAGCTGCAATGAGGGAATATCTCTCAACATGTAAATTTGAATGGATTGATAACTTCTACTGGATGTAGCTAAGGAAAAGGATGTATCAAATTTGAATTCAATTGCTGATAATTCAAAATGCGGATACATTCTTGAAGTTGATTTAGATTATCCTGCAAGTTTACATCATCATCATAAAAATTTTCCATTAGCACCAGTACGCGAAAAACCACCTCTAGAAACCAGTAAAACTCCAAAATTATTAGCAACTCTAGACAATAAAAGAAATTATGTTATTCATTATAGGAATTTGAAACAATATTGTTCTTTAGGAATGATTATTACTAAAGTTCATCGTGTTCTCAAATTTCAACAAAGTTCATGGCTTAAACCATATATTGATCTAAATACTGAGTTACGAAAACAAGCTCGTAGTGCATTTGAAAAAGATCTTAGAAAATTATTCATCAATGCAATTTATGGAAAAGCTTTAGAGTCTGTAAGAACTCGTAAATCCATAAAACTTGTGCAAAAATATGGTGGTAAAGGTGGAGCAAGATTTTATATCTCAAAGCCAAACTTCCATAGTCACTTAATCATTGATGGTCTTGTTATAATTGAGATGAAACCAACAAGTATACTTTTCGATAAACCGATTTATCTTGGATTTTCTATTTTGGAAATGTCAAAAACATATATGTATGATTTCCATTATAATTTTATAAAACCAGTATATGGAGATAAAGTCAAGTATTTATATGGTGATACTGATTCTGCTGTTTACCACATATTTAGTCATAATCCTTATGATTTAATACGCAATAATCCAGATAAATTTGATACTGATTATTAAAAAATAAAAAAGTTATTGGTATCATGAAAGATGAAAACAATGGAAAAATAATGAAAGAATTCATAGGTTTACGAAGTAAATTATACTCGTATATTATAGCTGATGAAAATAATTCGATAAAAAAATTAAGTTGGGAAGATGATAAACGTCAGCTAATTGATGGTGAGACTGATACTTTGCCTTGGGGATACATACTTGTTGAACGAATGTGTTTGAGCAAAAGTATGTATAGAAAAAAATTTGAATGATGTAAATAAAAGATGTATAAATGTATAAATGTATATATAATAAAAATAATTGTTAAAAATAAATACGCATTAATTGTTTTTTTAATAAATTTATTGATTATCAATCCATTGATTATGACTATTATCAAAGATATTTTACATACATTTTATTCCCTCGTCTTTTCAAAATTTTTTCAATCAAATAAATGTCAGAACGTCGAACTTTTTGTAGCTCTTCAGAATAAAAGCTTCCTTGTATTGGATTTCCTTGATAGTCTTTGAGCTTAAATGTTACAGGTGATGATTTATTAATTTTAGTAATTGTGAATATTTCGTTTGTCCAATTTGGTTTATAACCTTTATCAAAAACATGCTTATATTTACTTATTCTTACATGTTGATTTAATTTAAATTTGATTTTGACATGACAATGATTTAAACTTTTAAATATAGTCTGTTTGAGTATTTCTATATTTTTACCGACTACTTCAACAGGTTTCATTTTAATTGTGCGATGTTTTGTATTATTATATTTTTTAATCAATTCTGGCAGCAATTTCAACCATTTATAATTTCCTTGCATGCTAAATTCAAAAAACATTTTGTTTTTTAGTGTTCTATTGAACCATTCAACTATTGATGCTTTTAAATGAGTAAATGTTGAATACATATGAACGTTATATTTCTTTAACATTGTTTTAAATGTTGAATTATAAAATTCTATTCCTTGATCCACATGAAGATTTTTACAGATTCGTCCTTGTTTAAATATTGATTCCTTTGCAGCTGACACTTCTTTTCCAGTTTTTGTTTTAAGTCCAACACCCCAAGCAAATTTTGAAAAAATATCAATAACAGTTAAAATATAATTATATCCAGAGTTAACTTTTGAATGTTCAATCATTTCAACAAGATCAGCTTGCCATGTTTCATCCTTATCTCGAATATCCACTTTTTGTCTCAAAAAATTTTTTCTTGCAGGTTCATGTAATTCACGCACAACATCTTTTTTAAATTCTACCATTTTGCTTCAAAAGGTTAACACTGACTAATGAATAATTTTTTTAAAATATATAACCACCTTCTCTTAATTCTTCAATTATTGATACTATATCATTATCATGACTTGAATTACCAGCTCCTCGTGATGCAACTAATAATCGTAATCGATCAACGAGTTCATTTGGATTATTCCAATAAACATAATCAAATCTAGATGGAATATCTTTTCGAATAGTCATTGATAATGGTAATAATCCACTACCATGATGTTGATTATTACTAATATGACGTTCAATGAAATCTATAAACTTCCTTGATGCTGAATTTTTTATTGGATAAGTAGGTTTATGATATTTATACAATGCATTTGTATTATTAAGAATGTCATAATAATTTTTTTCATCAATATCAGTAATACTTCTTTTATTTGGTGATTTCATGAATAATAATTCCATAAATCCAGGTGTTATCTTGTATGATGTATTCAAAATATTTATTTCATCATCACCAAAGGATATCGTAGCATTTCCTATTTTATAGTCTGATTTTACTTTTTTTACTCCATATTCTTTATTCCATTGTAAACTATTAATTTTTTCTAAGTATTCGTTTGATTCATCTTGAATAAATGTTTCTTCATTAGCAGTATCATAATCCATATCTTGCTCAAGTGATACAGTATTATCATTATCATCATAATTTTCAGAGATAACAGAATCAGTTTTTTTATTCATAAATACATCATTATTTATTATTGGTTTTGAGCTGTTTGATGGTAATTGTGCAGTCAATTTTTTTAATAGTTCGACAACAGGTTTAAGATATTCATTTGCAACATCAGCAATATTTTCTTTACCTAATTTTATCATTTGATATTTTTTACGTATAACATCTTGTACTTTTTCAATTTCACTCAAAAACTTAGTTTCATCAATAAGCTCTTGCTTACTGAGAGGCATCTTGATTATATGAAAATTCACAGATAACTAATAAAAATCAACAAATTGTTTTGTTTTTTATAGTTATGAAGCAGTCAAAGTTTTTTCTATATCTTCCTTTATCAATATCTCTATCTTTATCAATACATAAAAAACAAAACTTTTCTTTCCAACAATTTATGCACATTTTTCGAAATTCACTATATTCCATATCAATATTAACATGATCATGATGTATATGTTTTAAATTAGTATCATCTTGTGGAAAAATGATTAAAAAATTAATATTATCACGTATCAAGTGTTTAGGAATACGAGCATATGACTGGCATAAATAAAATGAATCAACAGCTTTATGTCTTCCCATACAAAAAAATGCTTTTATATGATCCTGCTTCTCAGTTGCTACATCATCAAAAATGAATAGTGAATTTGGTTTTGCTTCATCAACTGACACAACTTGATCATTATCCGAAAATTTATAATAATTTATTTCTTCAATTGGTTCTAATAATTTTTCTAAATATTGATATTTTGGTTGATATAATGATTTACTATAAATATAAATATTTGCAAAACGTAAACCATTTGGATCAACAATTAAACTCATTAATGCGTTTGTTTTACCACAATTACTTCCTCCAATTATTGCACATCGTATCAAAACAAACGGTGGTAAAAAAGCTATTACTATACCAAGAGTTTTACCAGTTGCTAAGCATATTGGTGGAGCGTTACTGCTTTTAATACCAATTTTCTCAGCTATATCTGCATTAGGTGGCTTAGTTGGTGGAGCTTCTAGTGTTGTTAAAGCTATTAATGCAGTAAAGTCCAGTAAAGATCAATTGAATGAAAATGTGAGACATAATAAAATGATGGAATCAATCGCTATTGGAAAAGGACTGTATTTGACACCTCATAAGAGTGGAATGGGACTTTATCTGTCTCCCAAAAACTTCAATTGATGCTACCACAAAGAGCTCTAACTGACAGTGATATTTTACAATTTGCTAAAAAATTAAAAATTGCTAATTTTCGTGGAGTTCTTATGCGTAATGATATGCCAAAAGATGGACCATGGAAACAAGAGTGTGGAATCATAAATTTAGATGATAGAAAAAATCCTGGAACACATTGGGTAGCATATAAAAGACTCAATCAAAATTTAGCAATATACTTTGATAGTTTTGGCAACTTACAACCACCGAAAGATCCTGTTAGCTATCTTAATGTTGGTAGCATCAATTTTAATTATAAACGATATCAAGATTGGAATACATATAATTGCGGACATTTATGTCTTGCATTCCTGGCTAATAAACTATAAAAAGAATAGAAATATTTTTTTTTTCATCAGTTATTCATTAACCACGGTTATGAATGATACATTAACTTAACGTTAACTGGTAACTCTTCAGTTTTAGAAACTGATTATTTTCCACCAATTCAATTATCAAGTGATAAAAATTATTCATTAGCCCTTACTTCATTTTTATCATTCAACTCAATACCAAATATTAATTCTGATAATAACAAAATCAAGTTTACTAATGCAAATAGTGGCATCACAAGTATACAGACAATACCAACCGGTAGTTATGAAATAGATGATATTGCTCGAGATTTTGAAACATATGGTATTTCATTGACATATAATAAAAAGACTTTACATTCATATATTGAAAATATTAATGATATTGATTTCACAATAACAAATTCACCAGCATCGTTACTAGGATTTGAACCAAAAAATTCAAAAGCTGATATAAAACATCGAATAGAGTGCAACATCACAACTGGTGCTTATGTAAATAATCAGAAAGTACATACAATACATAGTTTTTTTCCATCTGTACCACCAAGTTATAAGATAATTGAAGTACCAGCAAATCCAATTTATTTACCAATTTCGGTAAAAACAATTGATCATTTACAATTAAAAATTGTAGATCAGAAAGGCAGATTAGTAAATTTTCGTGGCGAAACAATAACAATTACCTTACATCTAAAATCATAATATGGGAATTGCATTCAATTCGCATGCTATAAAAAGAGGGACATCAACTTATAAAAACAGTGCATCATGGACATCTCAAGTCAGTCTGAATCAAGCAGTCAAGAAGTTGACACCTCAGAACATAAAATATCTGCAAAGTCTAGGACTGAAAGTAAAAAATTTTGGAACTTTAATTGGATAAATATAACTTGTCTCAACTGTTTTACACGTTTTACAACATGAGTGATGGAAATATTCTCGATATCAACGCACCTGTTCCATTCAACAATGATATATCTGATTATGAGCTGCACGCATATCAATCATTCGGATCAAATAATTTTGAGAATAGTGATGAAATAAGAATATCAATACAAAATCAATACTTGTTTGTTTTAATGATATATCTGATTATGAGCTGCACGCATATCAATCATTCGGATCAAATAATTTTGAGAATAGTGATGAAATAAGAATATCAATACAAAATCAATACTTGTTTGTTTTACCATCAAAAAGTTATTTGCATATAAGTGGACAATTATTGAAAAATCAAATGATAAAGAAAAAGATCAAGTAAACCTGTTATAAAATTGGTGAATAATGCAATATGTTTTTTATTTGATAAAATACGTTATGAATTGAATGGGGTTTTAATTGATAAAGCCAGAAATGTCGGTATAACATCCACAATAAAAAATTATTTATCTCTGGATCACAGAATGAATTATGAAAATGAAGGATGGTTAGGACTTCATGATAATGATATAAAGTTAATAAATGACAATGGATTTTTTGATGTATGTATACCTTTAAAAAGAATTTTTGGTTTTGCTGAAGATTATCAAAAAATAATTGTAAATGTTAAACATGAATTAATTATGGTACGATCACGTTATGATTCAAATGCATTGCTTTGTGTGGTCGGAAATGCAGCTAGTACTTCGCAGTTTGATTTAAAAATTTCAAAAATTGAATGGCTTGTACCATATTTAAAGTTATCAAATAAGAACAAAATTGAGATGATGAAATATATACAAAAAGAACCAACTATCTCTATGGGATTTAGAAGTTGGGATTTATATGAATACCCATTGCTGCCGACAACTACACATCATATATGGACTGTAAAAACTGCAACTCAACTGGAAAAGCCACGTTATGTTATTCTTGGTTTTCAAACAGATAGAAAAACTAATTGGGATAAAGATATAACATATTTTAATCATTGTAAAATAACAAATGTTAAGCTATATCTAAATTCACAAATTTTCCCTTATGAAAATTTAAATCTTGATATTGAAGAAAATCAATTTTCTATATTATATGATATGTACGCTAAATTTGCTGAGTCTTACTATGGCTCAAAGATAGATTCAATGCCAAAAGAAACTTTTATTACAAAAGCACCATTAATTGTAATTGATTGTAGTATACAAAATGAGTTTTTAAAGACTGGTGCTGTTGATGTACGTTTAGAATTTGAATCAAAAGATAACTTTCCACGAGGAACGAATGCATTTTGCTTAATTTTACATGATAAAATAATTGAATATAGACCAATAAGCGATTTAGTACATAAGTTGACTTGAATAAATATAAATTAAAAAAATAAGGTTTTTTTAAAAAAATGAATAACACAAACACTTTAAATTCAGTTTTTGATTTTTTATTTCTCCATTTATATGCAGATAGTTTTAAAATTACCGCTGCAAATTAAATAAAGTACAAATTAGTTTTAAGGTTTAATTTTTTATTCCATAATATTTATATCATCGTAATTTATTACAGTATCTTTTAATGTTATTTTTTTTCTATTATTTTCACCAGTACAAACAATAGTTAAAACTCCTTTTTCAGGTGCTTCATCCAACGTAAATACACATAATATTGCCC
The DNA here is from genome assembly GCA_011426435.1 of Lysiphlebus fabarum. Lineage (NCBI taxonomy): Eukaryota > Metazoa > Arthropoda > Insecta > Hymenoptera > Braconidae > Lysiphlebus > Lysiphlebus fabarum. Next base: position 36,227 of record WSYQ01001456.1, read on the forward strand.
ATCAATTTTAGCTGTTAGTGCTGCACCAAACTTTGATCCAATAAATTTTCTGACTTTTGTTATGTCGTAAACTGTATTATTTTGCAAATCATTCAAAGATCTACGTTGTTTGCCTTTGGAAAGTAATTTTGCTTTAGGAAAACCCATTTTATTCCTGAACAAAAAAATGTAGTAATGTTCAATAATGTTCAAATATTTCGAATATAAAATCAATAATTTTTTTGAAGAATTGAATAAAACTTACTTGATTTGTTGGTTGATTTTTAGTTTCACTGCTGAGGAGCTCGTTTAGCTTTGGAAAATTTTTTTTTTGATGATGATAGACTTGGAAACAACAGTCTTTATACTAAAAAATTCTTCCCCCACTATTATGTTACTACTACCAACTGATTTTTCATTGGTTGAGCAGCGGTAAAAAGTGGAAGGGAGAACATTATGATTGGTGAATTATATATATATTATGGAAGGGATGAAACTTTCTAATTCCGAAAATTTGCACCCTACTGTTTAAACAAGTTCAAACTTGTTTTGAGGGATTAATTTTATTGTATTTTCATAATGGAAAATCTCACAAATTAAAGAAAGTTTTTCTCAGAATGGTTAATTGATTGAATTCCATTGTTCAAACTAGTTTTAACCTGTTTCATCATGTTTTTAACTTTTCTTAAAATTTATCTAGATCTAATAATCCTTATATTAAACTAAAAATTAAAATTTATAAGTATAGACTTTTTTATCATTATTATTATTTATCAATAAATCCGGTCGTTGTAATAATCCATTCGTGCAAATTGATAAATAAATGTTACCAACGTCTTACAGCCCCTCTTTTTATATCCTGATATAATTGATCAAAATTAAACATCAATAGTCCAATAAAATATAATTCAAAAAATCATATTGCCGGGTTCGAACCAGCAACCAATGGATAACTCTTTGAATAAATCGAACCAATTACAGTCCATTGCTCTACCAATTGAGCTATCAACGGTTTATTTTAAATATAATATCTTTTCATTGTATCATAATATTTTCGAAATTCGTTTCAATGGTGTAACTTAAAAGGTTCTTGATTATTAATATCATAATCTTCAGATCAAAACATCATTAAAACAAATTTTTTTCTCGTTTGTCGAACTGAGAAAATCATTAATTGTCAATATAATGATCAAATATATTGATAAAGTAGCACTGAGCTTCAACAGTTGAGTAGGTAGCACATTGGACTTTCACGGTGGAGACCCGGGTTCGAATCTCGTTCAAGGAAAAAAATTTTTTAAAAAAATTTCATAGTAGTAACATTTGAAAAATGAAGATTGCAGCATAGGTATTCAAAATTAAAGATTGCGGAATTTAAAAATTAAAAATCGCGGCATTCAAATTTTAAAGTCTTTCAAAAAAATCATTAATTGTCAATATAATGATCAAATATATTGATAAAGTAGCACTGAGCTTCAACAGTTGAGTAGGTAGCACATTGGACTTTCACGGTGGAGACCCGGGTTCGAATCTCGTTCAAGGAAAAAAATTTTTTTTTCAAAGTTAAAAAAATATGATAGTAGTAACATTTGAAAAATGAAGATTGCAGCATAGGTATTCAAAATTAAAGATTGCGGAATTTAAAAATTAAAAATCGCGGCATTCAAATTTTAAAGTCTTTCAAAAAAATCAAAGATGACGTCAACAAAAAATCCAATATTGCGTCTTACGAAAAACCGATATGGCGTCTTACGAAAAATCAGGACCCTTGTGGCGACATGACCTAATTAATTAAAGGACCCCCTGCGGTGATATGACCTAATTAATTAATTAAGAAGAGGACCCCTGGAGCGATCAAAAGGGTTAATTAGTCCGCGGATCTCTTAGCTACATCAGGGGGGTCGCGGTTTCCGCGGGGGGGCACAGCGGGAGGGTGTCCCAGAACTGTCCTATGTACACTACTACAAGAAACTGATTTAAGAATTGTTTATAATATAATAGAAAAATTTTCAAATTATTACGTATCATAAGTTTATATGCATATAACAATCCATTGCCGAAACTTTTTTTTTTGTAGTTAAATTAGTGTTAGGGTTTATTTGCTTTAATTCAAAATGATATTCATCTTTCCCTTGCCAAAAAATTAGTGGATATTGTAGAGCATCATATGATTTATGAGTTTCTTGAATGACTACAAATTCATTACTACGTTTTTGTAAAATAATATCACGTTTTGTAAATTCATTTCCATTGATTATTGCATCGACAACAGGTAAATTAAAACGTCGTTCATGTTCACCTAAAGGTAATTTATCAGCTCGAAGAACCATTTTACTTTCATTTTTTGGCATATTTTCTAATGAATTTTTCATATTTTCACTTCGTGGTGATCGTAATACGTAACCTGAATGATTTTTTTGTAAACCTAAACACTCCTAACCTTAAACTAAATGTCTATGTCAAATTTCAAGTGAATCGGATAAGTAGTTCGAATAGAACTGCGTTTGCAAGAAATGGCCTCTTTTTTTATTATATAGAAGATATTAACAAATAATTATTTATTCTAATAAATAAATACATTTTTTTTACAATATGTTAAATAATTTTAACAATTATTCCACATGTGTGACATTGAAAACTCAAATGCATCACATAACCAAAAGCTGTTAATGGTAATAAAAAACCTCTGTCACATACTTGGAGATGTTCTTTTTGTAAAATTTTCAATTTATTACCGAATTCGTTAAGGCTATCAATATTTGGTAAACGTACTTTACAAAATGAACATATTTTCACTGATAAAAATCTATCTTCTTGTATTTCAAAATGGCCTTTAGAACATACCATACAGGCAACGTCATTTCTCATAGACTTTTTTATTTTTTTTTTAATGTATTTAATTCTAAAAAACATATTATTATTGATATATTTATAAATTGAAAATAAAATGTAGAAAAAAATTTTTAATATATCACCATGTTGGGAACATCTTATGAAGTCTTGTTCATATTCAATAATTTCGCTACATGAACCAGTTTGATCACTAATGTATGATATATTTGCAAATTCGTTTTGGACTATATCTAATATATTTTCAATTGAAATTTTTCTTTGAATTACTTGTGAACTTAGTAAATCCAATTTCCGAAATTTATGACGTTTGTTATATATATTATTCAAGCAAATTTAAAAATATATAATTAAATTATTATGATACATGAATTTTATAGGACTCAACTAACTTGTATGTGTTCATTCGCAGTATCGATAATAATATTTGATATTATACTTTAATATTTATATATATTACTCTTATAAATTCGATAATTTATTAAATAACCTTAAAGAAAAAAATCAATATCAATTATTTCACACATAGCAACAAATTATTATATTTTATTTGGATTGATAATTGATACAGATGTATGCAATAAAAAGACTTATCTGTCCAAATACAATAAATATGATAAATAGATTATAAATCGAATATAATAAATAGTATGTTATATCAACACCTGTTTTGTTTTTTTTTCTCTACTTCCTGGTGAACCGAAAACCAACATTATAAAATAATACAATATTTCTAAGTTTAGTTCTCGATGAAAATATATAGTTTCATCAAAAAAAACCCAGGAGATGATAAAAAATTCAAATTTCACATTCTGGGGAACCGGGAAGCACCATTACAAACTAATGTAATATTTTTAATATCCTCTTTTTAAAAAAATATATTTTCTAGTTGAAATAATATTAACATAATAAGAAAAATCTCGAAGAAAATTAGAAAAATCATTTTGACCTCCTGGTGATGGTAAAAAGTAACCTGAGTGATTTTTTCGTGGACTTAAACCCTTCTAAGCTTTAACTGAATATATATGCTAAATTTCATGTAAATCGGGCCGATAGTTTGCGTAAAACTGCGTTTCCATTGAAACGGCCAAGTCTTTTTATTGTATAGATTATATTTTTTGTACTTATATAATGAATAACAGCATCATAAAATTACATACTATGTGATTTTTATTAAGAATATTCGATATTTTTTTTTTTTATTCATAAATTACCATGTTTTTTTATTTTTGTAGATCAGATAACGGTTGTAATAAATCTATGAAAATATTTGAATTTTTTCAACGAAAATATATTTTGAAAAAATAATAATTAATCGAAGTTATAAGTTTTTCAATGTAACTTATTGAAGATAAAGTTAAGCTTGAATTTTTTCTCTTAACAATTCTTCAAGTTTACGCATATCAACAGCAAATTTACGTATTCCATCGCTGAGTTTATCCGTTGCCATTTGATCTTCGTTCAAAAGCCATCTGAACTTTGCTTCATCAAGATGTATTTTTTCAAGATCACATTTTTCAGCAGCATCCTCATTCAAAACTTTTTCTATAGGACTAGTCGACTTTTCAAGTTCTTTTAGAAGTTTTGGACTGATTGTAAGCAAATCACAGCCAGCAAGTTCCCGAATTTCACCGATATTGCGAAATGATGCACCCATTACAACAGTTTTGTAATTAAATTTTTTATAATAATTAAAAATTTTTGTTACTGATAAAACTCCTGGATCTTCTATGGCGCTGAATGATTTTTGGTCAGTATTGGAAACGTACCTATTAAAAAAAAAAAATAATAAATACGTACAAAATCGAAATATGGATTACTTTAATTGTAAAGTAATTATTACCAGTCAAGAATGCGACCGACAAATGGAGAAATCAAAGTAACACCTGCTTCAGCACAAGCGACAGCTTGCGCGAATGAAAACAAAAGAGTCAAGTTACAGTGTATTTCATATTTCTCTTCCAGTTCTCTGTTATGCAATGTGAATGAAAAAAAAGTGTTAGGAAAATTTTGTCATATTATTTGAGGCTGAATATAAAACCCACGGTAGGACGACGACTTTTTGAGTTCAACGAGGCATCCTTACAACCATAGTTTAGAAAAAAATAAGTACTCTCTATTGTCATAAATTTTTACTGTAGTGTCTTTAGTTCATGGAAGTGTATAAGGAGTTATGAAGACAAGAGACCTCTAGTCTTTATATAAGAAGTGTACACTCTGAATTTTTACTGTGTAAAAGCATAGGCTGTCGCTGAAGCTACTATTTCGGAGCAGATCAGTTTCAAAAACTACCAACTGCAGTGCTGGCGTCAGCCCTGCACGTAGACAGAGAAAAAACATAATATGCTTCTACTCACTTTAGCATATACTATTCGTGATTCTTAATAATAATAATAATTTAATATTAAACAAGTATAACTGGATAAAATATTTTCATAATAAAAGCCAGTAAATTGTTTTTTAATAAAGAAATAACTAAGAAAGAAGATGGACTTGAAGAAAAAAATAGCTAAGAAAAGGGATGCAATTATAAGTAAATAATTGTTCAATAAATTGTCGTTCTTTAAGTCTACCTAGATCCTCCCTTATAACTACCTTTTTATTAAAAAATAATATACATGCATTTATTTAAAAAAAAAAATTATTAAAGACCAAATAGCTAAAAAATTAGATATACTTAAAAATAATATTTAAACCAGGAATAATTGTTTACTAATTTATCTTTTTTTGAGTCCATCTCATTCTTTTACTATTTGTTATTATTTCAAAAATTATTACCTAGCAATAATTGTTTAATAAATTGTTTTTTTTTTTGAGTCTATCTCATCCCTTAGCTATTTGTTTACTTAAAAATATTTTAGGCATTTATTTATTAAAATATAAAGACCAAATAGCTCTAAGAAAAAGGATATATTTGATTGAAGACAATCAATTTATTAAATAATTATTGTTAGTTAAAATATTTTTTTACGTACATCCATTTCTTTTATCTATTTGGTCAAATAAAAGGTTACAAATTATTTTTCAATTAATTGTCTTTTTTAACTGCCTATTAAAATAAAATAGATATCATTTGTATCTGTATTATTACAGCATATTAAAAAGTAAACAAAATAAATACACGTGTATACTTTCGTGCAGGGCTGATGCCAGCACCACCATTTGCTCCGAAATGTCGGCTTCAGTAAAAAGCTCAAGTTTACTCTCCTTATTCACCTCCATGCTTTAGTTGTATGAGTGTGGGCGGCCTGTGTTTACGAACACTTATGCCACTTTAGCAATAAAATTTTTGATCGTGAAACGTCGCATATATAGACTACTTGGACTTTGGAATGTGTGTGTGATCGCGATAAAAGAAATAAACCGAAACAGACCGAAAAAAAAGAACATCGTTGCAAAATTTACATTTTCTATGTATTGTTCAAAAGCTGATGACCATAAATTATGTTATTAATTAATTGATAACTTTTAAAATACGTGGTATAAATCGGTGATTTTTTTTTATCATTTTCGTAATTCAAAGTATAAGCTGTAGTAAAATGAAGGTTTTCTGTGAGAGTGTTTTTTCAATAGAAGTGAATACGTGCTAAAGCTTCCTATACTTGTGTGTTAAAAAGCTAAATTGTTGTCAACTTTGACCCTAATTATCTCAGTTAAAACGTAATAAAAAAATTATAAAAAAAACTTGATAATATAGATCTATATTTTACTTAAAAAATAAGCCTACTTTGATTGAAATCTATGAGAGGGAATTTGTGTTAAATATTTTAACATTCAGCCTCAATTCGGTAGTTGTTATTTTAAACATACTTGGCAGCTTGAATTCCTTCCCAAGTTGAGGCAAGCTTTATTAGAACTCGATTTTTGTCAACTCCAGCTTCTTCGTAAAGGGAAATCAATTTTTTAGCTTTTTCAATACTCCCTTCTTTATCAAAAGACAATCGAGCATCAACTTCAGTTGAAACTCTTCCAGGGATAATTTTCAATATTTCTTGACCAAATAAAACACAAGTCATATCTATTGCTGCATCTATTTTCTCTTGAAGATTACTAAAATTAATTTTGTGACAAAATTTATTTAACATCAATCTGTGGAAATAATTTATGAATTTCGTTTTGAATGATAAATCAGAGTTTTACCTGCCAACTTTTTTGCCATACTGAGCAGCTTTATCTAGCAAGTGAGCATACTTTTTTTGACCCGCGGCAGCAAGAATTAAGGATGGATTGGTCGTCGCATCAATCGGCTTAAATTGTTCCATCGCTGTTGAAAATTATAAAATAAGCACAGAAAATAATTTTTTTTTTTGAAATATCAAACCAGTCGATATTTTTACAATTCTTTAAAGAAATTATGTCTCTCGATAAAAAAAGTCGAGCTGATTAATTGCGTGATTTGGAATATACTTTCATAATCTTAATCATTAATCGGCTAAGTTCTTTATGAGGGAGAGAGGCCTAAAACGGACCCCTTAAAATTTTACAAAATTGATTAATATTTTTTATATAAATATCATTTTTTTCTTTGAATTATTTTTATTATTGCAGAAGTATGAAAACAAAACAGAAAAAAAAATTAGTTTGTGAGCAATCATCGATACCATTTATTTAAAAAAAACATCTTTTTTTAATTACATCGACGTCGCCGTGTGTGTGTGAAAAAACTTAAAATATGAAAAAATTGAATAAAAACAAGTCAGCTGTTCTTAGACATTACTCTTTCAATATTAATTTAGAATATTTAATTATTGCCATATTTGGATAAAAAAAAATGAAAGATTTTAAATATATTTTGCTATTTTTTTAGTGGTGTCGATTTTAGGCATTTTTCTTTTTTTTTATTACATGCGTTTCAATTTCTATTTTCCTTATTCTGTTTAATAAAAAAAAATTAACTATTTAAACTACAAAAAATTATTTTCTTAAAGTATCCGTTTAAGGCCTCTCTTCTCTATAATTTTTTGAAATATTTATCATATTACGACGAATAATAAGTTGACAAAAAGTTTTCTTTTTAAAATTTTTTATAAAATGATAGCGATATTAGCTCGAATATAGTGGTAAGATAAAACAATATTTTATACATGAATTTTGTTTAACTTTTGTTTTTCAAGCAACAGTGCAATAAATGACTTGGGAATGATAAAAACAAAATAGTTCATGATGGACTAAAAAATAAAAGTATTTATCTCAAGTCCGTGCGTCCGCAAGTATTACGCGATATAGCCACTGACTTTGACCTACAGGTTGTTTTTAAATCTGTAAAAAGATGATTGAATAACAATTTATCAAATTGAACTTACCCTGAAAATCACCGGTATCAGCAACAACAATAGTTAAAGCTTTGAGCTGCTCTAATGAGCTAGTCATCTTCACTTTTTTGGATTTTGGCGAACTCATTATTATAATATTTTTATAACGCGTGATTTCTTCAATAAAAATATAATCAGTGGTAGCTACATCCGCCAAAGTCCAAGCTGTCCAATTGAAAACTATATAATAAAGTCACAAACTCTCGAAGTTGGCTGCACCAATGTTCGGTACGTATGTATATGAAGACTAGAGACCAGGAGAATCAACTATGTACATTGGCGATGGGACAATATATGTCGTAAAACAAGCATGTGTAAATGTGGCTATAGAGGCGCTGGCCTCGTATCGGCTAACCAAAATCAGCCAATCAAGCGTGCGTTCGATAGCTGGCCGTGGCATGGACGGCGTTCCGCGGCTCCCATTCCGTTCGAACTTCAAAATGGCGGAGCTTGGAAATTTTTTGATATTTTGTTGTGGTAGACCTGATTTTTTTTTTTGTTTACAAACAATCTCATATGACATCTGTCAAATTTGACAATAGCCAATTTACTTAATTGATTTAAAATAATTATTAAAAATTTTGTCGACTTATACCTGGAAAAAATGGTAATATTTAATATTTTAAATTTTTATAAATCTTTCAGATCATTATTAATAATAATTTTTGATTGTTTATTTGATATATTGTATTATATTGATTATATATATTGTTTATTTGGTATATTTGATTGTTTATTATCATTGGTTTATCATGTTCATCATATAACACAGCATGTGTGACAGAAGATAATGTTTTTTCAGACATTTTTTATCGTACTTTTAAATATTTAACAATATTAATAGTTTTGATAACAATTAAAATAAATAAATTAACAACTCTATATATCATATATCCCCTGTCGGAATGGTACGGCGCGGTAAATTTTGACATTACGTTGGACGTACAATGGGCAAAAACTCATTGTACATCCATTGTACGGTGTTGTTAAAAAATAAAAAACTGCTCACTGTACAATCATTGTACAGTGAGATTAAGAAAGAGCATGTTGCCCGTACGGTGAGCGTACGTTGAGGCCCGAAAAAATTTAAGAAGTGGGAGGCAACGTAAATCCCACCGTACGGTGGACGTTCGTGGTTGACATGTAACACAGCATTGTACAATGGCTTTACGGTGAGCATTGCACTAACCGTACGGTCATTGTACGTTGGCTATTACTTATACACTCGTGTTGCGTGGTATCGACACCGTACGGTGGCATATACAGTGCCTCCGTGGTTCTCAATCGACTGGTTCACGTTATTTGCAAGATGTAATAAAATATTCAATTTTCAATAGATTATTATTATTATTATTATTATTATTAATATTATTATTATTATGAAAATTTTTATTTGTTGATTAAAATTAATTACATGATGATTTTATTAAAACAAAAAAAAATTATCATAAAATGTTCATTTTTCTAGGCACAATGCAATTGTTTATAAAAAATTTATTATTAACAATTACATGCAGCTATTAAAAATCAATTAGTTAAATAATTTTTTTAGTCATATCTTGAGTAAATTAACGCGATATTTGTTTTTCATCATAATTAAATTTTGTAATTGTTAATAATAATGGATGTACAATGAGTTTTCGCCCATTGTACGTCCAATGTAATGTCAAAATTTACCGCACCGTAATTGCCACCGTTGTACCGTGCAGAGTTCCGCCAGGGTCTATTAACAAACATGTATCAAACTATCAACAAATAACAGCTGTGGCATTCAATATGCTAGTGATATTTTAGTAACTTTTAATATCCTTACATTTTTCATTTTTTTCGTCGCCATCTTGAAGTTCAAACGGAATGGGAGCCGCGGAACGCCGTCCAAAAAGCTGGCCAATTTTTTATAATAGTGGATTTCATATTTTTGTAGTGGTAGCACCGCTGAGTTTGAATCAAGAAGACTAGAGATACAGGAGGAGTAACTCCCTATCTCAATGCATGTAATATCTTTCAGCCAATTCGCGTTAGGCTAGTAGCTGTCAAAGCGAATTTAGCGTACAGCATGGTTCAGCGCATTGATGTATGTATGTATGTATGTATGTGTAAGCTGCGCATTAAAAATAAGAAATAAATATACAATGCGCTGAACCATGCTGTACGCTAAATTCGCTTTGACAGCTACTAGCCTCACGCGAATTGGCTGACATATTCGAGGCGAGTTACTCCTCCTGTATCTCTAGTCTTCTTGGTTTGGATTTAAATTGTAAGCTATATTCATATATGTAGTATTACATATATGGCTGTATTATGACGTTTTTGGTCCCGTTTGCCTAACCCCCCACTGCGTAGAGTTGACTCTCCTGAGGCGCGTTCTGAAATACAAGATTTACGGGGTAGAGTTAAGCGGGTTAAGTCAACACTAGACTATAACCCTGACCGTTCTTAAATGAATGAGGTAGACTGTAGAGTCAGTGGGTTAAGACTCACACACACTTACGCATAAAGGCCCTTGTCGACTAGCATAGTTTTTCAACAAAGTTCTATGCCATAGCACTTTGGTCACTATATATCACCAAAAACTCACTAAAAAATGGCTGCTGAGGACTATGCTGGAAAAATGCTGCGTGCAACATTTTGAGCATAGTTCTGGGTAGCTATTCTTGACTTGATTATCCGCAAGTTATCCCGAGCGACTGGGATAACTTTTTTGTCGCAAAACATGAAAATTTTGGCTTAATTTGTATCCTTCTCAATGGTTTACATCAAACGACTAAATCATTTTCAGGCGTTTTCATGTTATCCCGTGTAGGTGGGATAATCGAGTCAAGAATAGCTACCCTGCTAACTTCACACTCGTTTTTTTAGATGCAGCCAACTTTGAAAAAAAAAAAAAAAGCGGCATTTATAGCTTCTTTGTTGTTCTTTGTTTACAGTTGTTTACAGTCTACATTAATTGATTGATTGACTGTCAGAATATCGTATTGTCATTTGTCAACAAGAGTAAACAAATAAAAAAGGTTATGCGTTTAATTATTTTTTGTTGTGATTTTACGAATGTTGGTAGAGCTGAAATCATTTCAATAAACGATTATAACGCCGCTCTATAGCCGTCATGGCTGAACTATTTCTACCCAAGCGCTATGCCATAGAACTTTTTAGAAAAACTATGCTAGTCGACAAGGGCTTTAAGAAAATCAATATTAAGAAAATCAATATAAAGCGGTGTGTCCACACGCAAGTTTTTTGGTGATTTTCCTTGCAAAATCATTTATTACCAAATACAACTAAATCTTACCTAGATATCACTGGAAAGTTTAGTAATAATCTAGTGGTGCAAGGCCTTGCAGCAAAAACTTGCACGAAAAACTTGCGTGTGGACACACCGCTTTATATTGATTTTCTTTGTAAGACTACCCAGGGGAGCGTTCGTAATGGCGATTCGGCGGGGTTAGAGTCAGTGGGGATAAGTTAACTCCGAACTATAACCCCGTCCGTTCGTAATGGCCAGGGTTAGTGTTAAATTAACCCTGGCACATAAACAAATGGAAACAAAGAGTCTCATTTTTTTTAACAATAAAAACAAGATTGTAATTTCATATTTGTTTGACACGATAACACAATAATAAATCTTGTTTTTATTGTTAAAAAAAATGAGACTCTTTGTTTCCATTTGTTTATGTGCCAGGGTTAATTTAACACTAACCCTGGCCATTACGAACGGACGGGGTTATAGTTCGGAGTTAACTTATCCCCACTGACTCTAACCCCGCCGAATCGCCATTACGAACGCTCCCCTGGGTAGCTATTCTTAGGTGTGTTCGTTCACTATTTACACCGAGCGTATGCACGGAGCGTATGCAAGGAAGCGCTAGAGTCGTGCGGTCATTTGAAGAAACTTTTTTAATAAAATTTACTATTTTTTTATTGTTATTTGTTTTTTTCAGTTCTTTTGCTGTCTTTCATAATTATTAATTGCTAATTAGTTATGGTGTTGTTATTTTTCTTTCCGAATCCAATGCGTTAGTAAATTTCATCAATAAAATTTCTTCAAATGGCCGCACGACTCTAGCGCTTCCTTGCATACGCTCCGTGCATACGCTCAGTGTGAATAGTGAACGAACACACCTCTTGACTCGATTATCCGCAAGTTATCCCGAGCGACTGGGATAACTTTTTTGTCGCAAAACATGAAAATTTTGGTTTAATTTGTATCCTTCTCAATGGTTTACATCAAACGACTTAATCATTTTCAGGCGTTTTCATGTTGTCTCGTGTAGGTGGGATAATCGAGTCAAGAATAGCTACCCTGGGTAGCCATTCCTGACTCGATTATCCGCACGTTATCCCGAGCGACTGAGATGAGACTTTTTTGTCGCAAAACATGAAAATTTTAGCTTAATTTGTATCCTTCTCAATGGTTTACATCAAACGACTAAATCATTTTCAGGCGTTTTCATGTTATCCCGTGTAGGTGGGATAATCGAGTCAAGAATAGCTACCCTGGGTAGCTATTCTTGACTCGATTATCCGCAAGTTATCCCGAGCGACTGGGATAACTTTTTTGTCGCAAAACATGAAAATTTTAGCTTAATTTGTATCCTTCTCAATGGTTTACATCAAACGACTAAATCATTTTCAGGCGTTTTCATGTTATCCCGTGTAGGTGGGATAATCTAGTCAAGAATAGCTACCCTGGTCTCTAGTCTAGGGTTGTTAATTTACCGATGTTTTATATTTTTAACATTTTGAACCCGATTTTTTACCGGTAAAAAATCATTTCTAACCAAAAAAAGCGGAGCTTACTAGAGCCAATCACCGTTCGCGCGGGTAATTCTGATCTTGGTATTGTATGGCTGGTATTGTATGGCTGTTAATTTTCTAGAATTTCAAATATTTTATTTTATGTTTAATGTGAATGTATATTAATTAATACAAGGTTATTCTTTGTTTTACATTAGTTGAAAATGATATTCAAATAAATTATTATTGCAAAAGAATTTTATTATTAATTTATAAAGATTTACCTGTAGAGTACATTTTTTTTTATATTTATGAAATTATAAACAGTCTTTTTTATTAAATGTTTAATACTACTTATTTGTTATTATTGTTATAAATATATAGTCATATTTTTTTTAACAAATTTATAATATAAATTTTTATATTACAAGACCGATAACGTGCCTTTGGCGCGCATTTACATATTGTATTCTTGCAAATACTATAACAAATTTTTTTTTATTTTAAAAAATTTCACCAAGTTTATGTGATTGATCGGTATTGATTTTAGAACCATTTATATTACATTGATAAAGAATTTCATCAGTTTTACTTGATAAACTATATGAACGTGTTACCTCACCACCAGAAAAAAAACATCCCCAGACAAACCATATAATGGTTTCAATATCTGATCTGTTGTAACTGGTACTTCTTTAACATTATTACTATTATTATTTAATTCACGTCCATGATTGCCAGATGTTAACATTGGTTTTTCATAAAAATCAAATGACCGTTTTGTCTTACCATTTCGACCATGGTCAAAAGCTGTTAATTTTCTAGAATTTTCTAGAACATCATCCAGTTTAATATTTGTATGAACATTGGATAGCTATATCTAATGTTCATACAAATATTAAACTGGATGGTGTTTCATCATGTTGTGGGTCCACACACATTCAATGTTTAAATTTCTTCAATAATAGTATTTACTCGAATTTTTTTTTATGATGAACCATGCACTTTCTAATTTTTTTTCTATATTTTCATTTTTATATAATATAAATATGAAATTGATATTATATTGTATATTATTAATATAAATTAATAAAATATTGATAGACTTAACTTTCAACCACAACGACAAAATTAAATCAAGTAAATAATCTCTAACTGCTCAAAGAAAAACTAACGTAGCAACCATACAACAACACATAGTAACGTGTTAGTGTGAGAGAGAAAAATAATTTTTAATTGATAAACAAATGCCGAAAAATTCCGACCAATCAAATTACGAATAAAATGCAGTCAAGTAAACTTTTTATAATAGATAATTATTATTTGTTATTTTTTTTTAATATATAAATATTATTATAAAAAAAGTAAATAAAGTACTTGACTTTTTTCTTGAATAATAGTACTTTTTTGGTAGCCATTGCATCAATGCTAAAAATATTAATATGATGTTTAATACAAAACTAATACAGGCTGTGATGTTGTAACAATAATATTTGTAAAACCATCACCATTAATATCAGTCCAACCATCTGACATAATTGTCAATGTATCTGCATCATTAATTTTATCTTCAACAGCTTTGTTTACTTTTTCATATTCTGCATCTAACAATCTGTGTGAAAGAACGTATCGAAATGGTTTTTTAAAAGCTGGTCGTAGTGATGTAAAAAAGGATTTCCAATAATAATTATCAAATACTGACAATGGAAGATTAGTGGCAATCAAGGTCTTTTTGGTCTTGGGAAGACATTTTGTCAAGAAAATGATGTATTTTTTTCTTTTTATTTACACCTTTAGAAACATACATTTGTGTTGATGTCTTTTGTGTCAAATCATCTATCACATTGGCACTTGTATTTGTATTAGATGTGTCAATTTGACTAGTTGGTTCACTACTTAAAAATTGTTTGATACTTTCTGGACATTTATTAAATTTAAAAACCAAGTGATTATGCATTCGTTGTGCATTAGATACATATTCTTGGCTACAAAACTTGCAACTTCCTTTCTTGTATTTACTGGTACTGCTATTTTCTGTACAATTTACTTGAACAAAATATCTCTAATTACTGAGTCAGACCTTCTCATGACGTTTTTTTAACCTTGAATTATTTAAAATAAATTAGTTTTACTATTGACAATTGTTATTATTTTTTTTATGTCAGTTCAAATATAAACATACATTAGAAAATAACCATTTTTTTTTTTCTCTTACCTTGATAACAATAATGTATAACCTCTAACCTTAAATTCCGCAACTTTCTTTCATTTGTTGAGAAAATATTTTCCAAAGTTAATTAAAATAACAATAATCAATATAATAACTATATATAATCTTATATAATAATTATAATTAGAGACTCATTAATTTTTATTAATCAGTCACAAAATAAATAAATAAAATAATTGTCATTAATAGAAAAAAGTATAAAATAAAAATAACAAACATGAGATGCGCAGTATGAAACAGCGCAAGTTCGTGGCTCCGCCTTTTAATGGTTAAAAAAAAAATTTTTTTTTTTACCGGTAAAAAATTCGGCTATTAACCGGTAAAAACCCGGACTCATTACCCTACATGATTTACTTCATTTTATAAAAGGAAAGGTACTTTTGACTATCATACATATTATACAGTATTATACGTATGACTGTATGATACTTCGAATTGCTCATCTCTGGCTGCTGCTAAAGGCCCTTGTCGACTAGGATAGTTTTTCTAAAAAGTTCTATGGCATAGCGCTTGGGTAGAAATAGTTCAGCCATGACGGCTATAGGGTGGCGTTATAATCGTTTATCGAAATAATTCCAGCTCTACCAACATTCATAAAATCACAACAAAAAATAATTAAACGCATAACCTTTTTTATTTGTTTACTCTTGTTGACAAATGACAATACGATATTCTGACAGTCAATCAATCAATTAATGTAGACTGTAAACAACTGTAAACAAAGAACAACAAAGAAGCTATAAATGCCCCTTTTTTTTTTTTTTTTCAAAGTTGGCTGCATCTAAAAAAACGAGTGTGAAGTTAGCAGAACTATGCTCAAAATGCTGCACGCAGCATTTTTCCAGCATAGTCCTCAGCGGCCATTTTTTAGTGAGTTTTTGGTGATATATAGTGACCAAAGTGCTATGGCATAGAACTTTGTTGAAAAACTATGCTAGTCGACAAGGGCCTTAAGTGCTACTCGTTCTACCTGCAGTAGTTTTAAGTATATATGAAAATTTGGAGAAAGGTTGGAGAAAAGTTGGATATAGGTTGGAAAAATCGTGAAATAATTTTCAGGTGGAGGAAGGTTGGAAAAATGGTAAAATAATTTTCATGGTGGAGAAGGGTTGGAGAAGGGTTGGAGAAAGGTTGGAGAAAAGTTAGAGAATGGTTGGAGAATGGTTGGAAAAAGGTTTGACAAATGGCGGAGATATTTGTCCGTTATTTCTCCACCATGGGTCATTTTCGTAAAATGGTGGACAAAAGGCGGAAAAATATTTCTACCAGGGCTGTATTGATTTAATAAGTAATATTGTTTAAATTATTTTATAATATTAATTTGATATTCATATATTAAATGTTTATGCAATATAAAAATTATTATTTAACAAGTTATAATATTATATTTTATAATTTATAATATTATAATTTAATTTGGATAAAAAAAAAAAATACTCAGTACTCGAAAGTCGATATATCGGTACTTTTTTGAGCCCTTGAGACTATTCGATTCATTTTATACCGGGTACTTTTGTTGAATATCAAAACCACTAAAACCATCACCACTTATTTTTATTTTATTTTCTATACATGAAGATTGAGTACGCACCAATGACAATATTGACATTCTCAATTTGTAAAGTCTCGAATGTAACATACTTGAAGAAGATAATGGTGATCAAGAATTGCCAATAGGTGCTTTCTTTCACTAAAATCTTCACCTGGAGCTCCAGGTGAACGCCATCTATTGGAATATAGAACACCATCTGTCAGCACATTTGTGAAGTATAATTTTCTGAAAAAAAATGGCTGAACATTGGCGTCAACTTAATTATTGATTTGTTATAATTGAATTGTTAGGTTAATCGTTGTTAAATGACAACCGAAAACAATAACAAATAAATAATTGAGTTGACGCCAATGTTCAGACATTTTTTTTCAGAAAATTCTACTTTATAAATGTGCTGACAGATGACGTTCTATACTCCAACAGATGGCGCTCACCTGGAGCTCCAAGTGAAGATTTTGATGAAAGAAAGCACCTAATGTTATCATCAAAGTCTATTTTACTTTCAAGAGGGACGGTAGTGCCTCGAGTTAAGTATGAGACAGGAAATATATATGTGTGTGTAAGAGTAACTACCGTGCCTTATTATACACGACGCATTGGTGACCCTTTCCGTCCTCAATTATTTATGATTTACTTAAAAAATACGGGGTTTTGTAATGATCCCATAAATCGGTGTCAAGCTTTTTTTTAAAAAAAAAATCAGATTTTTAGTGGCTTATTTTTTGTTTTATTGAACAATCAAATTAACAGTTGCGATTTTTTGGTTAAAAAGCAAGATTTCTTATTTTGATAAGTTGGTAGTACGTGGTATGATATATAAATTGTGTATGTTACAAAAAAAATTTACAAAAAAATGTGATATCTAATAAAAAACAAAAAACAAGTATTTTGTACAAAAAAACGCGTCAAGTAACTTGTTTTGTCATGAATTAATTTTAAAAAATAATAAAATAAAATAAAATAAAAAAAAAAAATTATACTTGACCTCGCTATACATGAGATTGAATAATGTTGGCTTAAAATTTAATTTTTAATTTAGGAAAAAACTACGTGGGTCAAGTATAATTTTTTTTTTTTTATTTTTTTTTTTTTTTTCAACAATTTAGATTTAACTACATGTATCGAAAATAAAATTTCTTCGTTGGTTTTTATTGTATTATATTTTTTTTTATATCAAAAAATTAATTAATGACAAAACAAGTTACATTAAAAATTGACTACAACTTCGAATACTTGACGCTTTTTTTTGTACAAAATACTTCTTTTTTGTTAGATATTTTATTTCTGACACATCTGGAAATTCACTTATTATTTCGACGTCAAACAAATATAGCTTATGAAGACTAGAGACCAGGGCAGCTATTCTGGACTCGATTATCCCACCTACATGGGATAACATGAAAACGCCTGAAAATGATCTAGTCGTTTGATGTAAACCATTGAGAAAAATACAAATTAAGCCCAAATTTTCATGTTTTGCGACAAAAAAGTTATCCCAGTCGCTCGAGATAACGTGTGGACAGGGTTGTTAATGTATAAAACATAATGTTTTAAACTATGTTTAAAACTATGTTTAAAACATAGTTTAAAACATCCTTAGTTTTATCCATTTGTATAAAACGTCGCCATCTAGTGGCGAAATCGGGAACTGCCACTAAAACAAACAAACGAACCTAAATAAATTTGTTGTTATTAATATGTTTTTTTTTAAATATATGATCATCAAATTTGTTCATAAATAAATGATATAAATATTATGTTTATAAATTTGATAAACTTGTTATTATTAATGTTTATTAAATAAACAACAATTGTTTGACAGGTCAGAGTGTTAGAGTGTAAGTATAGTCGGTAAGAGGGAAAGTTTGAGCCTACGAGAGATCAGGTGGGTTTTATCCGTTTTATCCGTTTTATCCTGTTTTAAACGTTTTAAACGTTTTATCCATGGATAATTGTAAACAACTCAAAAACCCTCCATTTTAACAACCTTGCCCAGGAGAATCAACTATGTACATTGGCGATGGAACAATATATGTCGTTAAACAAGCATGCGTAAATGTGTCTATAGAGGCGCTGGCCTCGTATCGGCTAACCAAAACCAGCCAATCAGGGACCACGCTAATAAAAAAATATTAAACTGTAAAAATTTCTTGGCTTTTGTGTTGTTAGCGTTTTTTTTTTTTTGTGACGTTTTAATATTAAAAAATAGTTTATGTATCAAAAATTTTGGAGTTATTTTTTTGACAGATGAAATGGTTATATTTTGCTCAAATAAGCTCAAATACATGTGTGCATGTGTGAGTGGCTTGAGGTCGACATTGGTGCTAAAACGGCATGTTTATAAAGCCTCCTTCTATAGAGAAGTGTACAACGTTTTTAGTCCCGTTCACCTAACTCTCCACTCCATAGAGTTGACTCTCCTGGGGTCCGTTCGAAAAGTCACTCGGAAACCCGGAAGCAGCGCAGTAGACGAAAAAATATAGGAATAAAATAAACTTAAAAGTAACTAAAGGTTACTGTAGCCTATTGATTGTAATAACGGCCATATTGCAGGCCACTCACTTTTGTTACTTATGAAAAGTTTATATTTTTATATAAAATATTTTTACATAGTTTTTACATTTATATAAAATATGTTAATATTTTGATAATTATTATTAATAATTAAACAATAGAATATTTTTTTGATTTGTAGTTTGTACGTATACAAATTCATGACAAAAAAAAAAAATCATGCTTACCACAACAAAATATCAAAAATTTTCTATGATCTCAATCTTGAACTTCCGGGTTTCCGAGTGACTTTTCGAACGGACCCCATCTCTCTAGTCTTCTTACAAGGTACTAATCAAGAAGACTAGAAATACAGGAGGACGAACTCCCCTTAAAAAGCCTTTTCGGTATATGGTCACCGCTTAATGGAGGGGTGGCACGGTATTCCGGCAACGTGCACAATCCGTACTCTTTTTATTTTACAATGCGCAATACAAACATACTCATTATTTAAATAATTACTCTTTAAAAAATTATTTATCAGGATACATCCTTCTTTCTAGCTATATATTTGTAATAAATGCATTAATTTTCAATTGAACAAGTGTCTACGTAAGAAGATGCAATTAAAAAAAAAAAAAATATACTGGTACAATTATACTTTTTAAAAAAATATTCGAACAAATGCATCTGTCTTCCTCGTCATTCGCTCATTATAATTACATTAAAAATGACATAAATTTTTTTCCGAAAAAAAGAATGACTAGAAAGACAAATGTAATTGATTAAACGATTTTTCAAAGAGTACTTGTACCAGTAATTTTATTTTTTTAAATTTCATCTTCTTTTATAACTTTTTGTTGATGTCAAAAATTAATTAGTGTAATTTTAAATGCATTGATTGAAAACAAACAGCTAGAGAAACAGATGCATTTGTTTGAATAATTTTTCATAGAGTAACGGCATAATTGAATGGTGTAATCAATAGTTCAATCAATTGCATCTATCTTTCTAGCTATTTGTTTTTTTGAAAAAATGATTTATGTAATTTTAAATGCAATTATAATAAACATATAACTAGGACGATAGATGCAATTGTACCAGTATAATCGTATTTTTTTTAGTGAACACTTGCTTATTTGAAAAATTAATTTATGTAATTGTATCAATTGTTCATTTAATGTTCATTTGTACGATAAAGTGGGTCGAGAGACAGATGTAATTAGATAAATATTTTTTTTCTACAATAATAAAACGTGTAATTAGATAATTTTTTGATTATATCTTTTTCCGTAGATATTTGATTATTGAAAATTATTCATGTAGTTTTTCTATTTTGTATCTATTTGTTTATTAAAATAATCAATTCGGATAATTTATTATCCATTGATAATCAACAATTGGCAAGGAAAACAAGTGAAATAGTTTAAATAAATTTTTGAATAATAATTAAACAAATAGTCGTCTTTATTCTAATACATCTTATTTCTTAGGCATTTGTTTATTTGAAAAATATTTCATGTAATTTATTACATGTATTTATAATTAACGAATCGCTAAGGAAAAAAGTGCAATGGACTGATTAATTTTTTAAATAATAATTGAACAAGTAGTCAACTTATTTTTGCAACTTCATCTGTTCTTTTAGTCATGAGTTCATTAAAAATTTATAAATTATTCATTTAAAATTAATTTTTAAAGATCAAATGGCTATAGAAAGACAGTTGTAATTGGATAAATAATTTTCTTCAAGTGCACTTACTTTAAGAGAGGTCATTAAATAATTAATTTTCTTTTTATTAATTTATCTTTTTTCTTAGGCATTTATATATTAAAAAAAAAATTTATGTAAATTTTGATGCATAGATTACAAATATATAGCTGTAAGATGAGATGTAATCAAAAAAAAATAATTTATTAAATAATTATTGCTGGGTAAAATATTTTTTTGCTTCATTGAATATTCTATCATCAAATAAATAAGTGAAATTTTTTTTAAATAAACAACTTGCTAAAAAAAAAGATCTACTTAAAAGTAGATAATTTATTAAATAATAATTGCTTTTCATTTAACAATAATTGTCTCTTTTTAAGTCCAACTTATTCTTAAGCTATGTGTTCATTAAAAAAAAATATTCCACCTAGCAATAATTGTTTAATAAATTATCTTTTTCCAAATGCATTGGAAAAAAGCTGTACAAGTACTTGTAGAATAATTCTTCAAAAAATTATTTATCTAATTGTATTTGTCTCTTTAGTCTTTTGATCTTTGAAAATGACATTCGAAATCAATAATTTTGCATCTTGTCGTATTCATTAAAAAAAATTATTAATTATTTATTTTCAATGCATTTTTCTAAAAGGCCGGCTGAGGGGTGTGAAAATAAACAAACAGCGCATTACGTAATGCGCAATTGAATAACTAGAGTGGCGCACTCTACATTTACGACGTATATCAAGCCAAAAATATTTACCCCTTTCATCGAAGTTGATTCTCCTGGTTTCTAGTCTTCTTGAATTGCCCCTTGAAAACATGGTGGCTGTAAAAATATCCAAATTATAACTAAATTATCACTAAATTAAAATTAAATTATCACTAAGTTTACTAAATTTACTGCAAATCTGTAGTGTCTCTTAAGCTTGTTTTAAAATCACAGGTTCACAATGAATTTAGTCAATTTAGTTATAATTCGGTTATTCTTACAGCCGTCATTTTTACAAGTGGCAATTTTAGCTCGTCGTGAGTTTAAACCCTGATTTTTTCAGTAATATCTCAAGAAAAAACTAGTTGTTTTCAGTAATATATAATCTTGCAAGTAACCGACACTGATATTTAAATAATAAAAACAAATTTTAAGCAACCAAAATTTTCGAGTTGAGTACAAACGAACTGTGATCATATTTTCAAGAAATAGCATTCTGTTGTATATATTTATTTATTAATAAGGCACGGTAGTTACTCTTACACACACATATATATTTCCTCGCTCATACTTGACTCGAGGGACTACTGTGCCTCTTGACCACTGCATGTTGAAGATTTTGAAAATTTTCAAATTCATTTTTAACTTTATTATGATTAACATACAATGCCATACTATGATTAACATCTTCTAATTCATCGAAACATCCAGGTATACTGCATTTTTTTTTTTATGAACACTTGGCTCTGACTTAAAATAGAAATTCCAGATAGCTACAACAGGACTGTAAGCATTTAATAAATGTGCTGAAAGTGATGTAGCATTATTAATTTTTTTCTAATGGTACAATTTTAAATTTCTGGCTCAAGAGTTGAAGTCTTTTTAGTAAATTGTTAATAATGGTCCTCTCTTTATAAATTCTAAAATAAATTTAATTAATCAATTTTTTGATGATAGAAGAAATAAGTAATAATTTCTGTCATGAAGTGCAGATAACTGTATTTAATGAACAACAGCTTCAAATCCACATGAGTTTTGTACTTTGATAAGACGTGTCTTCTATTTTATAGATTCTTGATTGTTGCTATTTCCAAGCAAATTACCAATAATTTTTGCTATATTTTTAAATGCAATATTTTAAAAATAATGCGTCCTTTATTTTCGAGAAGATTATTTTTCTTATCCGATTCTGATTGTAATTTACTATATGAATAAAAAAAAATTTTACAATCATTATTCTAAAGAAGTTTGTCGTTCTCTGGTTTTGATATTATTTTTTTTAGATAAATAGATAAAAATAGGTGTACTTGAAGATGGAAATGTTACATCGATATTATGCAGTGTGAAATTACAATCAACTGAATTTATATTATTTTTAACAATGATATATATACAACTGAACGGGTGCATTCCTTTAATAGAAAAATAAAGTTTTTCGTTTTCGTTTTTTTGTAATACCAACAAAAAACTAAAAACGAAACACGGCAAAAATGATAAAATTCTCTATGAATTTCCCCAGACTATTTATGTATGATAATCTTGGAAAATCAATTTTCATAACAAATATGCTCCAAATATTTATTTATTTCACCTATAAACGTTGGACATTAAACGTAAAAAGGTTATTCCTTCCATAATTGGAGTAAAAAAAAAATAATGATATGTGCCAATACTGCCACTACAAGAAACAGTTTTTTCTTATGAAAATTTGGCTGGTAGTACAGGGCAAAAAACGAAAACGAAAAAGAATTTATTATCAAAGGGATGCACTCTATCGATTTCCTAGTTATTTGTTTAACAAATAGCTGAAAAAGAAGGATGTATCCTGATAAATAATTTTTTAAAGAGTAATTATTTGAATAATGTGTATGTTTGTATTGCGCATTGTAAATTCAAATGGTACGGATTGCGCACGTTACCGGAATACCGTGGCGCTCCTCCATTAAGCGGCGACCATATAGCAATACGGATTTTATATACAAGCGAGATGAGAGGTGCTTTCTTTCACTAAAATCTTCACCTGGAGCTCCAGGTGAACGCCATCTATTGGAATATAGAACACCATCTGTCAGCACATTTGTAAAGTATAATTTTCTGAAAAAAAATGGCTGAACATTGGCGTCAACTCAATTATTGATTTGTTATGATTGAATTGTTAGGTTAATCGTTGTTAAATGACAACCAAAAACAATAACAAATGAATAATTGAGTTGACGCCAATGTTCAGACATTTTTGTTCAGAAAATTCTACTTTATAAATGTGCTGACAGATGACGTTCTATACTCCAACAGATGGCGCTCAAGGAGCTCCAAGTGAAGATTTTGATGAAAGAAAGCACCTCAGGGTAGCTATTCTTGACTCGATTATCCGCAAGTTATCCCGAGCGACTGGGATAACTTTTTTGTCGCAAAACATGAAAATTTTAGCTTAATTTGTATCCTTCTCAATGGTTTACATTAAACGACTAAATCATTTTCAGGCCGTTTTCATGTTATCCCGTGTAGGTGGGATAATCGAGTCAAGAATAGCTACCCAGGAGTTCGTCCTCCTATTGGAAGACCTGTAGGGTTGCTAATTTACCGATGTTTTATATTTTTAGCATTTTTAACCGGATTTTTTACCGGCAAAAAATCATTAGTAACCAAAAAAGGCGGAGCTTACTAGAGCCAATCACCGTTCGCGCGAGTAATTTCAAATATTTTATTTTATGTTTAATGTGAATGTATATTAATTAATAAAAGGTTATTCTTTATTTTACATTAGTTAAAAATTATATTCAAATAAATTATTATTGCAAAAGAATTTTACTATTAATTTATAAACTTTTTCTCTTTATTTACACCTTTAAAAACATACATTTGTGTTAATGTCTTTGGTGTCAAATCATCTATCACATTGGCACTTGTATTTATAGAGGCTATAACCTCTAATCTTAAATTCCACCACTTTCTTTCATTTGTTGAGAAAATATTTTCCAAAAATAATGAAAATAACAATAATCAATATAATAACTATATATAATTTTATATAATAATTATAATTAGAATCTCATTAATTTTTAATAATCAGTCACAAAATAAATAAATAAAATAATTGTCAGTAATAGAAAAAAGTATAAAATAAAAATAACAAACATGAGATGCGCAGTATGAAACAGCGCAAGTTAGTGGCTCCGTCTTTTAATGGTTAAAAAAAAATCCGGTTAAAAATCCGGTCAGTAGGGATATTCTTTCACGGCGGATTTTCTGGCGGATTTCCTTCTCTACAATTTGCCCCTTCTTATTTTTCAGCGCATAAACTAAAATTGAAGCATTGAGCAGTTTACACAGTAAAGAGAGGGTAAAAAAAATTGTAGAGGTGGAAATCCGCCAGAAAATCCGCCGTGAAAGAATATCCCCATTAACCGGTAAAAAAACCGGACTCACAACCTACTCTTGTGCCATAAAAGGTTTACGAGAAGGGGCTACGGCACTAAGCGAATTTAACTCGGAGTGGGAGAAGCTTTTTTCCGCGCTGTAGAAACTAACTTTGGTAAATTTGACTTTATTTCTATAAGGATCTGACCTATTCACCATGGCATCTGGTGGCGTATAGTGAACTATTTCCGGACTTTATGAATTACATTACAAAATTTATACAGTATACTATGTTGATGATATCATACTATAGTAAAATAATCCGGAATTCGCCATATTGTCTCACTGATGAGACTTTACACAATAAGTGTGTGCGTGAGTGGCTAAGCCCCGCCCATAGGTCGGATCCCTCTACATTGTCTTCAACAGCGTTGCCGCACGAGGTACAATTGTACCTTTTGAGGTATACTTTTGCCAGCCGCGGTAGAAAAGTACATTTTTGTTTTTGGAGGTACACTTTTTCCCCCGACTAGAAGTCGGTCATTTTATGTCAGCAATAATGGAATTTTTTTTTTCTGGATGCAATTTGAGTTCTATTTAGTTCTTTTTCTAATTTTTATTCCAAGAAAGAAACTAAAAAAAAAAAACACATCACCCCCAATACACAAAGGCATTAAGTCTCAACACGTTGTGTTTGTGTTTACGTTTTTTTCTATGATTGAAAAATATTTTTATTTACTATTGCAATTAATTTTTGTGTAATTAATAAATTATCATGGACAGGTAATTAATAGAAAATTAAATAAGATATTTAATCATTATAATTAATTTTTTCTTTATTCATTAATTTAATTTATATATAATGTTTTATGAGGATAGATTTGTAGTGGGAGTTCACAAAGCTCCAGATACAGTATGTACACCAGTACCAAAGGTAGTGAATAAAATAACAACCAGGGTAGATGTACATGGACTTGAAGATAATAATTCTATTATTGAAATAAATACTACGAATAAGCCTGAATCAGTTTTTATTGAGTCTCAAACATCTCGTCAAAGCACTAAATTCTGAATGGAGAATGTTACCAGAAGTAGCTCATTATTTTAAAGATGATGATACATTTGAGGATTTTATTAAAAAAAAAAAGTTAATAAAATAAATTATTGTTAATAATCATTTATAATACATAAATTTTTTAAATTAATATAGGTAGTGACATCTAGATTTTTAGTTTAAAAAAATGGTTTAAAAGTGTTGCTATCTACCGGAAAAGGGTAGAGTTAAGTTGGAGGTACACTTTTGCTTCTGGCCGAGGTACACTTTCACATTTGGCTGTGGTAACACTGGTCTTCAAAACTGCAGCAACAGTGCAACATCGACATAAGACAACCTGCAACCAGCGTTGCCGCACGAGGTACAATTGTACCTTTTGAGGTACACTTTTGCCAGCCGAGGTACAAAAGTACACTTTTGTTTTTGGAGGTACACTTTTTCCCCGACTAGAAGTCGGCCATTTTATGTCAGCAATAATGGAATTTTTTTTTTCTGGATGCAATTTGAGTTCTATTTGGTTCTATTTTTTTATTTTTATTCCAAGAAAGATACTAAAAAAAAAAAACACATCACCCCCAATACACAAAGGCATTAAGTCTCAACACGTTGTGTTTGTGTTTACGTTTTTTTCTATGACTGAAAAATATTTTTATTTACTATTGCAATTAATTTTTGTGTAATTATTAAATTATCATGGACAGGTAATTAATAGAAAATTAAATAAGATATTTAATCATTATAATTAATTTTTTCTTTATTCATTAACTTAATTTATATATAATGTTTTATGAGGATAGATTTGTAGTGGGAGTTCACAAAGCCCCAGATACAGTATGTACACCAGTACCAGAGGTAGTGAATAAAATAACAACCAGGGTAGCTATTCTTGACTCGATTATCCCACCTACACGGGATAACATGAAAACGCCTGAAAATGATTTAGTCGTTTGATGTAAACCATTGAGAAGGATACAAATTAAGCTAAAATTTTCATGTTTTGCGACAAAAAAGTTATCCCAGTCGCTCGGGATAACTTGCGGATAATCGAGTCAAGAATAGCTACCCAGGGTAGATGTACATGGACTTGAAGATAATAATTCTATTATTGAAATAAATACTACGAATAAGCCTGAATCAGTTTTTATTGAGTCTCAAACATCTCGTCAAAGCACTAAATTCTGAATGGAGAATGTTACCAGAAGTTGCTCATTATTTTAAAGATGATGATACATTTGAGGATTTTATTAAAAAAAAAAAGTTAATAAAATAAATCATTGTTAATAATCATTTATAATATATAAATTTTTTAAATTAATATAGGTAGTGACATCTAGTTTTTTAGTTTAAAAAAATGGTTTAAAAGTGCTGCTATCTACCGGAAAAGGGTAGAGTTAAGTTGGAGGTACACTTTTGTGCCAGGAGGTACACTTTTGCTTCTGGCCGAGGTACACTTTCACATTTGGCTGTGGTAACACTGCCTGCAACACACTGCAACAGCTGGAAGAAAATCGCTATTCTGTAAGTCAACGTGGGTGATCATGAAACATTATATTGAATATTTCATTATTTTATACTTCGATAAAAATATAAATCTCTTCTTTGTATATTAAATATAATTTATTAATTTTTCACTACTAACTTTTAATAATCAATTGTCAAAAATTTTTTGGAAACTTAAATAACTATTCGTTTTTAAGATTTATTTATAAAATTTTTTTTAAATGATACTTTCTTGATTATAGGAATATGTTATTCAAAATATTGAATGAAAATAATTTTTACCGCAGCTAAAACTCATCTATCACTAACATGATTCCGTCTCCGCAGCGTGAGTTGATTATATTTTTCTTATTGTAATTATTTTATTTATTATTTGAACAAAAGTATTCAATTATAATAGTTGTTATTATTTCAGATAAACATGCTCTAATGTTAAAATATGTCAGTTTAATAACACTAACTATACAAAATGCACTGTTAGGATTAAGTATGTGTTATGCCTCATCAAGACCAGGCCCAAAATTTTATCCAACGACTGGTAAGTACAATAAATTACCAAAAAAATTACATTTTATTGATACGAAATTAACAAAAAGCCAATATTATATTTTTCTTTACAGCTGTTTTGATGAATGAGGTGGTTAAATGTGTAACATGTTTAATTTTTGTTTATTTTGAAACTAAATCATTATCAAAATTTATAACAACTCTTCATGTTACTATCATACAAAATCTAAGCGATACGGCCAAAGTTTGTGTTCCATCAGTTCTTTATCTTATTCAAAATAATCTCTTGTACACATCATCATCAAACTTAGATGCAGCAACTTATCAGGTATTCTCAGTTTATTAAGAATACTACAAAGAAATGTTTCAGTTTTACTTGAAAAAAATTTCTGATGAAATATTAAGGTTGATTCCCAAGAACTAAATTTCTAGTGAAGGTTTTATTTACTAGGCTTATACTGCAAATAATTATCTACATTGTTAATTTTTTTTAATTTTTTCAATTTTTCTGAAGTGGATTTTTTGAGATAATAGATGTCAAAGTTGGCAACTTTTTTACACGAGGATAGGCGGCACTTTAAACTTTAGTTTTTAGGGTGTTTTTTTTCTTGTATTATCAGTGCAATTACTATCAGATTATAATGTTTTAAACAACAAATCCGTCGATTGCAAAAAATAATAAATTTTCTATTATTATTATTTCGTGTTGAGTGACACGGCCATACGAGAACATAAAAAGCACTTGCTTGTTAGCTATACTACCTTTCTGTTTATACTTATATTACAATAAGACTTGATTTTTGGTCATTAAAAGTATGCCACTGGGAATCAATCTAATAACACCTGGTTTCTATCAAAATTCTTAATTAATTTAATTTGTTTTTTTTTTTTTATTTCAGGTTACATATCAATTGAAAATTCTTACAACTGCTTTATTTGCTGTTGTAATATTGCGAAAAAAATTATTCAAAACTCAATGGGCATCATTAGTTCTACTGTTAATTGGAGTTGTGCTTGTACAGCTGGCTGGTAGTGGTCCCCCAAAAAAAGAATCAGGCCATCCGCAAAATCGATTACTTGGGTTTTCAGCAGCACTTGGTGCCTGTTTTCTATCAGGTTTTGCCGGTATTTATTTTGAAAAAATATTAAAAGGGTCTAATATATCTGTTTGGATGCGAAATGTACAGTTAAGTTTATTATCAATACCATTTGGCTTAATGAGTTGTTATCTTAAAGATGGTGAGGATATAAGTAAAAATGGTTTTTTTTATGGATATGATTCGTTTATTAGTTATTTAGTTGTACTGCAAGCTTGTGGTGGATTAATTGTTGCATTAGTCGTAAAACATGCTGACAATATTCTTAAAGGATTTGCAACGTCACTTGCAATTATCATTTCTTGTATTGCGTCAATTTATTTGTTTGATTTTCATTTAACACTGCAATTCACATTTGGTGCAGTTTTTGTTATTTGTTCAATATTTATGTACAGTTATCAGCCAAAACCACCACCATCAGATAAACGTTCAGCGAGCTTAGAAAAAATATAAGCTGAAAAAAAAAATAACGAAATTAAGATACTGCTCATTGAATATAAGGTTAAATGTATTATTTTTTAATATCTTTTTAAAATTTTTGAATTTTTATTGCTATTAAACAGTTTTTACTTATTTTCACTGAATAATTAATATTATAAACGTATCATTCTGTTAAGAGTGCAATGTTAAAAATAAGTCGGTAGTCAAATAGTATTTACATATAATATTAGTATTGTTACCTTTACATATTAAAATAATTTTCACTGAATATATATAATCGAACGAAACAATTAGTCTTTTAATATTAATCAAGAACAGTATCTTATACATAGAGTATTACTTTTAATAAAGAAGATAAAAATTTTTATTAAATATTATTGTCTTGCTGATTATATCACCAACAATTCCGTATAAATGGCTCATAAATAACTCATCACAATTATACATAAAGATTTTATCAAACAATTTGTCACATGAACAGTAATTATATTAATTAATTTATCATTCTGTACAAATATATACATATATACAGTCGAGACATATTGATTGCCTGTATAAAATTCTCAAATCGGAGTATAACACATTTGTAAATTTGACGCCAACCAAGTATATCGAGCCAAATTTGATAGCGTGTTCAAGTCTGAGCGAACATTATTTTTTACCCTATCGGAAGATTTGTTGAGGTCGAAAGTAAAGATAATTACCCGTTATTGTATTTTTGATTTTTAGGACTTAAATGAAAGCCTGAATAATTATCTATTTTGATGAATTTTTTCAAAATTTTCATGCTGGGTTTTTTTCAGATAATTGATGTCAAAGTTGTCAATTTTAACACACATAGAGATAGAGATGGTACACACATTTACACTTGTAATTAAAAACATTTCTATTATCGCTAATCGCTAATTTTACTATCAATTTATACGGGATAACCCATGGTTGCCAACTCTAACTAAACAATATTTACATGCTTTTAAATATTTTTAATTGATGTTTATTGGCAAAAAAATAACATTCCTCACCTTCAATGTGACTTGTAATAAATTTCCGATAAGCTAAATATTAAATTGAGTAAATTTTTGTTAATTTAAATTAGTTTCAAATGAGATTTATGAATTTACAATTGATAAGAAAATTTTTTTTTATATTTACAATTCAAGAAGTAGCATACCTTCATAAATGATTACTAAGTCATTAGCTACAAAAAATTTATGAAAAAATTTGACCGTATATAGGATTATTCCATGAACCAGTTGAAAAATTTCAAAGGTCTATCCATGTTTTTAATTTGTGCTGGTAATCCCTTAATGAATTGGGTGCTTTTTCAATAGCAATTTAATATTACAAACAATTAAATACCATGAAGCCTCTATATGATACAAAACATGATCATCGTGATTAAATAGAAAAACAAAATTTGTGAGCCATCTAGACTCGCGGGGTAATTATTTTATGTGTAAACATCTGTGGCGTGTTACTGCAATTCAACAAAATATTAATAAGTACACAATTAAACACTAATTGTTTATTTATTTATAAAAAATATCTTTCATTTATTTTTCTATTTCGATAAAATATTCTAAAAATATTTTAAATTAAATGAATATTCTATCAATTATATATTTTTTTTATCTTTAAAATAAATGTGTTATTATTATTTTTATTTATCATTAAAATACGTAAATAAAGGTATATCTACTAAAATTATAATTGAGTTGGGATGATACTTGAATTGTTGAAATTATTTATCATTGTTAGTATCATGTTTCAATATTATTGATTTATTAAAAAAATATTACAATAACATAATACGATTAAAATTACTTTAGCAAATTATTGTTAATAAATGAAATAGTAATTTTATGAATATAAAGAATAGCATCGATTAAATAATTTTAAATAGATATCATCTCATGAGTACGAATATAGTACGATCTATATCTAAATTTTTTTTTCTTCCATTAATCAGTATAAATTGAAAAAAGAATAATAAAATTAATAGCAAAGAGCTATTACAATCAAAATTGATTTGAAAAATTATTGTAAATTGATGAAAGAAGAATTTTTAAATTATAAAAGATAACAATTAAATATTTTTAGATAGATATCATTTCTTGAGTATAAGTATCAATATTTCAAATATTTATGCTCCAATTAATCAATATAGATTAATTCTTCGATAGATAATATCTTTTTCAAATTATGTAATTGTTGCTATTTTTCATATTCATCGAAATACTTTTTATTTATTTACAATATTTTATTGGAATATTAAATTATTTACTAATATTTTGATATTTATTTTCTAATTTATATCGATGAATGGGAGCATAAGTATTTAAGATAATTTTAAATTCATAAATAGTATAACTTATTTGCTCATTTATATATAGAAGATTGCGGGGCAAAACCGAACCCTTAAGGAAAATTTCGAAATCTATGTATGGAAGTAATTTTTTCGGATAAATATTCCTCGCTAATGAATGAAAAAATAAAAAAAAAAATTCAAAATCTTATACAAATAAAAAATGGTTTTAAATTATTTTTTTTCTCATTTTTTTACTTAAAAATCATCGCAAGATGTTTTTGAACACATTGAAGTGTTCGAAAATCTATTCGAGGCTCCTTAATTTTAATTTCTACTCAAATTATCTTTTACGAAAAATAAAAGGAAAATCCATATTAACACTTTTTTTTTTTTTTTTAAAAAAGTCAAGCTTTTTTTTGTGTTTTTAAATCAAATTATTTTAAAAAAATGACAAAAAACAAAAGTTACTCGAAATTAAATAAATTTTTTTGAGGTGTTCCATTTTGCCCCGTATTCCCTTATATATATACATACTATTTCACTATTTACGCGAATTTTTTTTTTAACAATTAAAAATTAAAACAATCCCCAAAATAATAAAGTATCAAGGTTTAAAATGATTAAAAATTGAATATTTTATTAATATTTAAAAATAAACTACTTAGATTTATAGTTTCTTGTATTGCAACTGTATTCGACACGTATAATGAGTATTATACGTATCGTACGTAGAAAACCGGTAAATTATAGAAATGCCCAACACTGACTAAAATACTACATGTCTATGAAGACTAGGGTTCAAGAAGACTAGAGACTAGACCTCTCTAGTCTTCTTGGTAGGGCTGTGAGTCCGGTTTTTTTACCGGTAAATAACCGAATTTTTTACCGAATTTTTTACTGGTAAAAAAGAAAATTTTATTTTAACCATGAAGAATAGAGAACAGGAGGACGAACTCCATAAGCTAAAAATGCGTATAAAAATCAAGTGGTGAATTAGTTTTAAAAATTAAATAAAGAGGGCGAATAACGCTCTTGGACCACCCAACTGACAGCTGCTAATGTTGTTTGTTTATCAATGTTTTTTATTATTAATTTATATATAGAGTGATCATTTTAATCTTTTTTTTTGCAAAATAATAAATTAAAATAATAAAATTTTTAATTAAAAAATAAATAATAAATTGTCAACAACATAACATTGATTCGTTATTACTTTTGATATTACTCCAAAATAGACAGTCTTGTTATAATGAAGGTAAAATTAGTACATAGATTTTTGAATATATTAATAATATACTATCATAGTAATAAAATAATAAAATATAAATTATGAAAATAATTTATAGGTATTACTTGTATTAATAATAATTACTATGATTTTTCGGTATGGCATATATATGGTTTTTAATTACTTCATTTTTGTTATTTAATAGATGCTGAACTATTAATATTGGAGTCAACATTTTTTCAAAGCATGAATTAACATATAAAAAAAAATTAATTCCAAAAATAACTATCATGTTTATACGAGTATAGTCATTGCGAAAAATTATATTTTTTTTTTATTAATTTCAATCAAAAATTTTTTCTTTGATATGAAATAAATTAATTAACATTTTTATTATTGAATCATGATCAACCTTGAAAGGAATATAAATTAGATTTTTTTTATTTTTTTTATAATCATGTATACTTTTTTTTAATTTTTTTTCTTTAATCAATTAAATTATTATTCAATTATTAATTAACAAGATAAATTATTTAGCAATTATTTAAAAAATCATTTTTAGAAATAGTAATTTTTTAATATTTTTCTATACAAAAAAATTATTTGTTTCTTGAACATCATGTGTAAATATACTTTCATCTAACTTTTCTAATTCAACGTAGTGTTCTTCCTGTAATTAATGATTATATTAGATCAATTAATAAAAAAAACACCAACTTTAGATCATGCTTTAGAGATTGATATGATCAGCAATGACAAATAAAAATAAATATAAACATTGCACTTACACATATAAAGATACCATTTCATAGATTATCACACGTACGCGTACTACTACAACTAAAAGTGGTGCAAGCGCTGCAAAAGAGCAATCTACAGGCCAAAATTGAACTAATTCAGCCATTAGTTTTTGGTAGCGTTTTTGGCTCGATAGCCCCATTTAAGTTCGTCCTCCTGTTCTCTATTCTTCATGATTTTAACCATTAAAAGGCAGAGCCACAAACTTGCGCCGTTTCATACTGCGCATCTCATGTTTGTTATTTTTATTTTATACTTTTTTCTATTTATTTATTATTTATTTTGTGATTAATTAATGAAAATTAATGAGATTCTCATTATAATAATTAAATAAAATTATATGTAGTAAAATAATGATTATTGTTATTTTAATTAATTTTGGAAATTATTTTCTCAACAAATAAAAGAAAGTTCTGGAATGTTCTGGAATTCGAGCTTAGAGGTTATACATTATTGTTATCAAGGTAAGAAAAAAGCAATGTTTATTTTCTAAAGTATTTTTATATTTAAACCAACATAAAAACGATAATAACAAATGTCAATAGTAAAACTAATTTCTTTTTAAATAATTTAAAGTTAAAAAAACGTCATGGGAAGGTCCGAGTCAGTAATTTGGAGATATTTTGTTTAAGTAACTTGTACAGAAAAACGTAGTACCAGTAAATACAAAAAAAGGACGTTGTAAGTTTTGTAGCCAAGAATATGTATTGAATGCACAACGAATGCTTAATCTCTTGCTTTCTAAATGTAATGAATGTCCAGAAAATGTCAAAAAAATTTCAAGTAGTGAACCAAGAAGTCAAATTGACACAGCTGATACAAATACAAGTGCCAATGATTTAGCACCAAAGACATCAACACAAATGTATGTTTTTAAAGGTGTTAATAAACAAAAAAAAAAAGATCATTTTCTTGACAAAATGTCTTCTCAAGACCTTTAAGCTGCTTTTGCCAGAGCATTAATTGCCACTAATCTTCCATTGTCAGAATTTGATAATTATTATTGGAACTACTTTTTTACATCACTACGACCAGCTTTTAAAAAACCATCTCGATATGTTCTTTCACACAGATTGTTAGATGCAGAATATGAAAAAGTAAACAAAGCTGTTGAAGATAAAATTAATGATGCAGATACATTGACAATTATGTCAGATGGTTGGACTGATATTAATGGTGATGGTTTCACAAATATTGTTTTTACAACACCACAGCCTGTATTTTGTAAAGCAATTGAATCTAAAGAAGTATCACATACCGCAAAATATATTTGTGATATTTTAAGTTCAGCAATACTTGCTCTTGGTTCTGAAAAAGTCAAAGGTGTCATCACTGATAATGCAGCTAACATGAAATCAGCTTGGTCACTTCTTTGTGATGAATTTCTTCATTTAAAAACATATGGTTGTTTAGGCCATGGATTGAATTTCTTGGAGAAGAAGAATTTGAGCCAATAACTTTGGTTGACTCTGATGAAGAAGATTATGGATGTTGTCCTTCATTCGACGAATTTGTTTAAGATTTTTTTAATTTTATATTTTAAGTCAGTTGACGAATAATTATCATATCATTTAATTGTTTTATTTGTTTGAAAAAAAATATTATTTACTTTCATACCAAAAATAAGTACAAAAGTTAGATATATTTGAAAAATATTTAGAGGTCATGTTTGTTTCAGTTGAACTGAAATTTTCTTGTTAAATATACTAAAAAAAAATGTGATTTCCTAGTTTTGTATTAAACATCATATTAATATTTTTAGCATTGATGCAATGGCTACCAAAAAAGTACTATTGTTTAAGAAAAAAGTCAAGTACTTTAGTTACTTCTTATATAATAATATTCATATAATAATTATTATTATAATATAAAAATTTTAATGTTAAAAAATATATGACTATATATTTATAACAATAATAACAAATATGTAGTATTAAACATTTAATAAAAAAAGACTGTTTATAATTTCATAAATATAAAAAAAAATTTACTCTACAGGTAAATCTTTATAAATTAATAATAAAATTCTTTTGCAATAATAATTTATTTGAATATATTTTTTAACTAATGTAAAATAAAGAATAACCTTTTATTAATTAATATACATTCACATTAAACATAAAATAAATATTTGAAATTACCCGCGCGAACGGTGATTGGCTCTAGAAAGCTCCGCATTTTTTGGTTAAAAATGATTTTTTACCGGTAAAAAATCCTGTTAAAAATGCTAAAAATATAAAACACAGGTAAATTAACAACCCTAGTTAGTTTCATGAATCATGAGCCATGGTTTAGATTAATTTACTCGCTTAACTACCAGTCAAACGGGATTGAGAGATTCATGCTTTGCATATCGATGCGTCGGTGGATAAGCATCTACGGAACGTAATTACTGTAAACAATAATTACCGATAACACGAGAAATCCCGAATTTCGTTACAAAATATATAGGAGATACTGACAACAAAATAGACACCATTAAAATCTTATAAAAATGATTACTACTATTTTTTATATTAATACCTTTTTTTTTTATCATTAAATCGACCCGTGGTGGCATTTTTTCTAAAAAGTTGGTAAAAAAATAAGAAAAAATCAAATTTAAAAAATTTTGGACTCAATGCCTCTTGAAGGGATTCATATCTAACCCCTGTAAAAGTTTCAGTTTAAATAAACAATTCATTTTGAAAAAATATGAATTTGAAAATTTAAGATAGCTTGTTTTTGATATGTCTACTGCTTAAATCGACCCGTGGTGGCATTTTTTTATCTCAAATTTTTAAGATCATAATTCTTATGAACCAATCACTTGTCTGAAATATCTGAAATTTTTACAGGGGTTCGGTATCAACCTCCTTGAGAAGTCTTGAGTCTCTTGAGTGAAGATTTTTAAAATTTCAATTCTTTTGTTTAAAAAAAAAGTGCTACCACGGTATGTTACCACGGTCGATTAGCCCGTAAACTTATATAAATCAAGATATCTTACATTTTCGAAACTAATTTTTTTTAAAACGATTTATCTAGAACATTTGAAATTTTTATAGGGATTAAATATAAACCCCTTTGACAAACCTTGAGTCCAGAATTTACATAATTTTAATTTTTTCTATTTTTTTTTTTTTTTCAAATGCCACCACGGTATGCCACCATGGTCGATTAACCTGTAAACTTAATCAAACTAAATCTATCGAATTTTCAAAACTGCTTTATTTCAAAATGACTCATCCAATGAAATTTAAATTTTTAGAGGGGTAAGATATCAACCCCCTCAAAAGATATCAACCCCTTCGAGTCCAAGTTTTTCAAAATTCAATTTTTTTTTTCGGAGCTATAGATAAAGCGCGTGGCAACTCAACGTATATTTATGTTATTTGAATATAAAGCAACAAACATAACAAAAAGATGTGATATCTAACAAAAAACAAAGATTAAAATATTTTGTACAAAAAAAAGTGTCAAGTATTCGAAATTTGATGAAATGCGTTTTGCTATTAATTAATTTTTCATATGTATATACAATATAAAATATGATACTATAGGGATCTGACGTTTGGACGAGGCTTAGTCACTCACGCACACACTTATTGTGTAAAGTCTCATCAGTGAGACAACATGGCGCAGTCCAAACGATTTTACTATAGTGGGTGCTTTCTTTCATAAACTCAGTGTTCGGAACACTGATGTGATCTCCATAAGCGCACGCGTATGCGCAGATGCGCAAAATTATTTATTTTTTAAAAAATGGCTGTGCATTGGCGCCGGTATTATATTTATATTTTTCTTGAATTGACAATTGTGTACCAACCTAAAAATATTGAAATTTCGAAGTTTGACGTTTGACAATATTGATATACCTACATGTAACAAATCGTTAAATAAATATGGAAATTGACAATAACAATGTTGAAGAAGCAGCTGCAGCAGCAGCATTGTCGACGCCAATGCACAGCCATTTTTTTAAAAATAAATAATTCTGCGCATCTGCGCATACGCATGTGCTGATGGAGATCACATCAGTGTTCCGAACCCTGAGTTCATGAAAGAAAGCACCCAGTATCAGGGTTGTTCATGTATAAAACATAATGTCAACCAATGATGCCCCCTGATGCACCCAGTATCAGGGTTGTTCATGTATAAAACATAATGTTTAAAACTATGTTTAAAACATAGTTTAAAACATCCTTAGTTTTATCCATTTGTATAAATCGTCGCTATCTAGTGGTGAAATTGAGAACTGCCACCAAAACAAACAAACGAACCTGAATAAATTTTTTTTTTTCTTAATGCCGAATTGGGATCCCAAATATGTACAGCTGTTGATTGTTGTTGGCAGACATAACTTAGGTAATTATACTTCAATTATTACTTCATTATTTATTTAATTATATTTGATACTTATAAAAATTATGTGCTAGTTGTAGAAAGTTTTTTAAGAATACATATATATATATATATAATGAGAGCTGATGGGAGACCACTTCATGAAATTTAGTCTCAAGGATTTAAGAGGAACTCAAAACATGATGGAAAATTCACAGCAACTTGTCAATATTGTTTTAAAGAGTTTTCGAATACCTCAAGTGAAAGACTCGTAAACCACAAGTAAGTCATGAATTAAATTATTCTATTTATTATCATAATTATATTTTAAAATTTGTATATATTTTTAGAGCAAACTGTCAAGCAACTGATGTACAGACATTATCATCATGTCTATTTGGAGGCTTATAATTAGTTGATGGCTTCAATTTATGTAACGTGTCAACCAATTTTTTAAAATGTTGAGACTGCCACATTGAATGCAATATTGCATCCAAAGGAAAATCGAGGAACTGCATAATCAACATCATTAGCTGTCAAGTCATTCGATTGAGTGTGATTAGCTTTTTTACAAGCCGAAGCATTAAGATTTTATCCTTAAAATAATATTATGATTAAAATAATTTATTTAAAAAACTATTACTTTACATAAAAATATGTCAACACTTACATGTTTTCTTTTATTGGAGCTCATTATGTTGGATTAATGGGTTATGTTTATGAAATAATAAGTATTTTTTGTTATTATGTTTTTTTTCAAATATATGATCATCAAATTTGTTAAAAAATAAATGATATAAATATTATGTTTATAAATTTTATAAACTTGTTATTATTAATGTTTATCGAATAAACAACGATTGTTTGACAGGTTAGAAGTGTAAGTACATATAGTCGGTAAGAGTAAAAGTTTGAGCCTACGAGAGATCAGGTGGGTTTTATCCGTTTTATCCTGTTTTAAACGTTTTATCCATGGATAATTGTAAACAACTCAAAAACCCTTCATTTTAACAACCCTGCCCAGTATGATATCATCAGCCATCACAACGAGCACACCTTCCCGAGGTTCCCCGTGTTAACTTGGATTCTCCTGTTGCGCCGTGTTAGTGTATGCAGAGCAGTGGGGAAAAACAAGGAACTAAGTTGCTCAGCTACCGGCAGGTAGCCGGCTCTGGATTTTTCCAAGATCCCCCCGGAAGTATGCGGGACGCAAAAAGAAAAGATAGGCTTTAAACTCCCTCTTCGGAGGCATGTGACGGTCTCAGGCCATATACGTGAGTGACCACCATAAGGGTGCAAACTAGTTTATTCTTGTTAGTATGATATCATCAACATTGTATACTATATCAATTTTGTAATGTAATTGATATCGGTTAGAAATAATTCACTATACGCCACCAGATGCCATGGTAAATAGGTCAGATCCCTATAGAAAAACCAGCGAAGAAAATTTATTTTTGAATCATGTACACGAAAAGAAATTTGTAAGAAAAATTACTGTAGTGTATAGTAGAATTTATCAGTAGCGTCACCATGCTTCTATATTTTATTAATTTTGACTATAAACTTTGGTAAAAATTACTGAAGTTTATAGCAGAATTGTTAATGTAAGAAAAAATGCTATAGAATCTTGTAAAACTTACTACTTTTTATAGTAATTTTTCTAATAGATGACACGAATATTTAGTATACGATGTGGCATATTTTTATAGATCTAAAATATAATGACGGTCAACTGTAAATTTTACTAAAGTTTATAGTAATTTTTGTGGAAAATGTCGTACTTTTTTCTGGACTCACGGAACATGATTATTTTTTTAATTAATTCAAATATTTAATTTAATATTTTTAAATCAAATAAAAATATGACCAATAAATGAAAAGAAAAAAGTAGCATTAAACATGTACATTTCAACATAAAAATAATAATATTATTATTTAAAAAAAAAAAAAAAACTTTGAAAAAACAAGCAAACAGTTTTTTTTTTCATTTACACGATCGTAACTTTGACGTTTATCCAAGAAGACTAGAAATACAGGAAGATGAACTCCCCTCAAAAAACCGTATTGCTATATGGTCTTCGCTTAATCGAGAGGCGCCATGGTACTCCGGTAACGTGCGCAATTCGTACCATTTTATTCGACAATGCGCAATACAAACATACTCATTATTCAAATAATTACTCTTTAAAAAATTATTTATCAGGGTACATCTTTCTTTCTAACTATTTGTTCATAATAAATGCATCAAAATTTACATAAATTATTTTTTTAAATAAAAAAATGCTTATAAAAAAAGACAGCTACTTGTTCAATTATTATTTAAAAAATAATGTTATCAATCGCATTTTTTTTTATAAATTACATGAAATTTTTTTATAAATAAACGAATGCCTAAGAAAAATGTATTAGAAAAAAAACGGTTATTTGATCAATTATTATCTAAAAAGTTATTCAAACAATTAATTTTTCAAATAAATTAGTATCTACTAAAAAAAAGACAACTATACTGGTACAATTATATATAATAAAGTATACTTTTCAAAAAAATATTCAAACAACTGCATCTATGTTTATAGTCATTATAATTAGCTTCTCCATATCGATTTGACATTCATAATAAACCATTTCTTATACCTTGCTCAACAACCAACATCATTTCAGGATCTGTTAATAATTTTAATTCAATTTAATTCAATTTTAATTTAATTTTTTAATTCAATTTGAGTATATCTTAACATTGCACTACAAGTAAGTCCAGGTAATGTATAATAATGCGCTGGCTCTAGCTTATAAGTGTTTACACAATCAGCTCTAAAATTTTCAAAAACATCAGCTAAATATGCGATATCTGTACGTAAATATAAATCAGAATGTTCACTAAGTGTTGTCATATTAAACTTTTTCAAACTTTTACGCATGCTCGTACGCTCTATCTGAAATATTCTCGTCATTTAATTGTGAATAAAATTGTTTTTTTGATGGAAGTGTTGTATCATTGAATTTTTCCCATTTATCAGGATAATCATATAGAAAAACTCCTTTTTGAGTTATTAGTTCAAATTCATCATTGCTTGCACGAAAACTTTTTATTATATTTTTTGTTAAATTATCTAAATTGTTTAATAGACAATCTATTAAACTTGCCATAAATCTATATGAATCAATAAATTTTAACTTGATTCTTGTATCTTTTACATGCTTTGTAAATGAAATATATCTTTCTTTATTCCGAGTATATCAATATTACCTGGGAACTGACTTTTTAATTTTTTTATGATAAAATGTGCATCATAACCTGTAAGATTATGAAATACTATTGGAATTATACATGATTCTTGATAATTTATATTACATGTTTGATGTGCAGCACCTCTGAATTTTGATGTAAAGTGACAATGATCACGTACTTTAACATCATCATTCGTGAAAGTTTTTTCACAAAGATGACATTTTTTCGCTCTTAAAAATTGTAGTTCTTCATTTAATATTAGTGATAATGGTTTTATATTATCTAATATATTATTTACTTTATGAGCTATTTGTTCAAGCTCAGAAATAAACCAATCAATTGAATTTTCACTACGTTAAAGATTGAACTTGGA
Organism: Lysiphlebus fabarum; assembly: GCA_011426435.1. NCBI lineage: Eukaryota > Metazoa > Arthropoda > Insecta > Hymenoptera > Braconidae > Lysiphlebus > Lysiphlebus fabarum. The sequence goes on from WSYQ01001456.1 coordinate 78,015, forward strand.
ATATATCTCTTTTCAGAGAAATCTGAAATAATTGGCCAAAAAATCAAATTCTTTGGCCAATAACTGTTTATATCTTTAAAGTTACTAGAGATGATAAATTCATACAAATACCATCGTTTTCTACGTAAAAAAAACTATAAGAATCGAATATAAATTTCATAGATTTATCAAAAATATATACGTCACTATACGTCGAAAAAAAAACCAATCTTTTTAGAAATCTTCAAAAATAAAAAAAAGCAGATAAAAAGTTGACAAGGTTCCAATTGAGATCCCACTCTTAAATACACGATTCTTATTTCGGGCTACAGAATTGACTGTCAAAAATTCAGAATTTTAAATCATCTGGACTTAATGAAATTTGAGTCCAGAATTCACAAAATGTCAATTTTTTCTATTTTCTTTTTCTTTTTTTTAAATGCCACTATGGTATGCTGCCACGGTCGATTAACTCGTAAACTTATTCCAAGTCTCTCAAATTTTCCAAACTGCTTTTTTTTAAAATGTTCTATCCAAAAAAAATTATTTTTTTTGGTTCTATGCATAAAGTGCGTGGCAAACCAACATATATTCATATTATTTAAAAACTTTCGATCGCAATGAAGAAACAGAGTATTGTAAAGTATTGTTTTTTAATACTCTGCTTCGGGTTTCGAAATTTAGAAATTTTTTGATACATATAACAAGATAATTATTATTTAATTATTATTTTTAATAATATTGATTATTATTTATTAATAATATTAATTAATTAATAACTATTATACATTGATCAAATGCATTTATTAAGAACAAATGGATAATAAAAAAGGTGCAATTGTTCAAATAATTCGTTCAAGAGTAATTGTACTAGTAATTGTCTTTTTTTAATTTGCAACGTTTTTTGTAGCTATTTCATAATATAAAAAATGACTTTATGAAAATTTAAATGCATTTATAATTATAAAAAATAGCTAGGGAGATAGATGCAGTTGTTTAAATAATTTTTTAAAGAGTAATTGTACCAATAATAGTTTATTTGTTCTTTGACATTTTCTTCTGTACTGAATTTTTTAAGAACAAATATATTTTAATTAAACTCCCGTAACCGTTTGTCTATTAATTAAAAAAAATTATTTATGTAATCTTAGATGAATTAATTAGGTGAAAAAGCTAGGAAAAAAAAAGCAATTAAATAAATAATTTATTGAAATGTTATTATCTATTTTTGCAATTGCATGCTCTTTCTAACCAATTGTTTTATAAGTATAATCAAAATGCATTTTTAAATAACAAATAGATAGAAAAACAGATATAGTTGCATAAATATTTTTTGAAACAACCATTCTTCAAGTACTTGTTTTTTTTTTTTTTTTTGCTGGGGAAACAGATGTAGTTGGTTGAATAATTTTCTAAAGAATAATTAAACGAGTAAATGCTTGTTTTTTTTCAACTTTATCTTTTCCCATAGTTCATTAGAAAAAAAAAATTATTTATTTAAAATGCATTTTTTAAAATCAAACAGCTGGGAAGACAGATGTAGTTGGTTGAATGATTTTCTAAGGAATAATTAAACGAATGATTGACTTTTTCCAATTACATTTATCCTGTAACTTTAAGTTAAATAAATTTGCTAAAATAAACCATATTATAAATAAATTATTGATGTATAATAATTTAATAATTTCTTTCAAACTTAGGAAATATTATGTAATATAAACAATAGTAATTTGAATGCTGTAAATGGAAAATAGGAACGATATAAATAACAATAATAAATATATATTGTTACTTTTTTTTTAACAAGATAATATAGCTATACATATTATTATTTATCCCCTGAATTATTTGATTTACTAGAAGCGACATTATCTAAAAATTTATACTACAGAACGCTTGATGGTAGCAATTACTGACGTCTGGCTGACGGTTACCACGGCGCACTGTGAATATATTAGAAAGTAATGGCAATATTATTAGAAAAGGACGGAGAATAACGGACATGACACCTTTTTTTAGGTTATTTCCTTTTACTCTATACTCAAGGTTGCGTTCCAAAACCTCGTTCGGGTCGAATCTTCAAGATGGCTGCGATTCAGTGTTTTATAATTTTTTTTCAGTGGCAGCCCTGACTTTGCATGACAGAAAAAAAAAGTAAACAAATACATAAACACCTACACAGATTTTCAAAATATTATAATATTAAAAAATTGACTGTTTTGTTGAATTTAATTGATCTAAAAATTATTTTAAAAATGGTAAGTTTACATAAACAATGAATACAAAATATTTGTATACTTACTTGTTTTATTCCACAAACAATTTTATCACTATAAAACAATGGTTGAAAAAATTCATTACACACAACGCGGTGCGATTCAAGTGACAACTCGTTATTTTCCATTTTTAATCAAACAATAATAATTTAAAGATAATGCTACTTATTATTAATGTGAAAAATAAAAATAATATTTGTTTACAAACAGTTACTAACACAGTCACACTAATCTAGAGAGTTAATAATAATAATAAAAATAATAATAATAATAATAATAATAATAATAATAATAATAATAATAATAATAATAATAATAATAATAATAATAATAATAATAATAATAATAATAATAATAATAATAATAATAATAATAATAATAATAATAATAATAATAATAATAATAATAATAATAATAATAATAATAATAATAATAATAATAATAATAATAATAATAATAATAATAATAATATAATAATAATAATAATAATAATAATAATAATAATAATAATAATAATAATAATAATAATAATAATAATAATAATAATAATAATAATAATAATAATAATAATAATAATAATAATAATAATAATAATAATAATAATAATAATAATAATAATAATAATAATAATAATAATAATAATAATAATAATAATAATAATAATAATAATAATAATAATAATAATAATAATAATAATAATAATAATAATAATATAATAATAATAATAATAATAATAATAATAATAATAATAATAATAATAATAATAATAATAATAATAATAATAATAATAATAATAATAATAATAATAATAATAATAATAATAATAATAATAATAATAATAATAATAATAATAATAATAATAATAATAATAATAATAATAATAATAATAATAATAATAATAATAATAATAATAATAATAATAATAATAATAATAATAATAATAATAATAATAATAATAATAATAATAATAATTTGTAAATAATTTGTTAATAATTCGTTAGTAATTCGTTACGCATTACATGATAACAACAATAACTGAATTGAATGATAAAAAACATATAGTTATGGGTGCTAACAGGCTGCATGTATCTACGGCATCGTAAGAATTTACAGGTAGTATTCGGTGTACTATCAGTTAGAAAAGTTACCGTGAATGATCCACAAGCCAATAAATCGACGCAGGCCAAACAATCTTTATCTTCTTAATTCTGTATCATAATATGGTTATGCATACAGATTCAGAAATGCGTGATCGTAACGAGAAATCTAAGACAAAAACAAATACAATTCACAACGAATTTATAGCTCCTGATGGCGGGTGGGGCTGGATAATAATTGTAGCATGTGGAATTTCGAATGTAAGTTTCATAATAATAGGAACTATTGAACCTTCGATGAATAAATTGTTATTTATTTTATTCAACGAATGGAATTAGTTGATTTTGTTTATAACATTAATTCTATAGTATGAATTTTTCCCATCAGTTATGTGTACTTCCAATTCTTCAAAATTTTGGATTTATATTTCTCGAAAGATTTACACAACTTGGATTATTATCCTCTGAAATTACAACTATCATCAATGTAAATATGGCAACGACCTCTGTGTTCGGTAAGCAATTACTTTTTCCATGACGAAATGTATATTATTATAATCATTTTGCATATTGTTTACCGTATGACATTTGAGATTGTATTTTATTTTAGTTTTGTTGTTTTTTATCATTTATCGTGCTAAAATAAACTGGATTTCCTCTATTTTTTAAAATAATATAATGTATTGCCGTCCTTTTTACTTATGTCAATTTAAATCACATGATTTCAATATAAAATGTTAAATTTATATACCAAATTATAAAATAATCAAGAATATATCATGGTATCTGAATATGAAAATCATTATCGTTATTCAGTTGACACTTACTCTACTCATTGTCAGTTTTAAATGATTGTCGTGTGATGTTCGATTGTTTATGAAAATGATTAGTATTTAAAAAATATATCCATTTCTTTGTAAGTATTGTAAAAAAAATCTTTATTATAGGGTTACTTAATGGACCAATGTTCAGAAAATACAGTTTCCGTCAAGTTGCATTTTTTGGAGGTCTTGTTTGCACTATGGCTATTATTGCCTTATCAATGGCATCAACATTTTCCGAAATTTTCATCAGTATGTCTATATTCTACGGTAAGATTGATATTTTCATCGCAGTGATATAAAAATTTATGTTTCTGAATATGTGTTACTTTGGACTTTCAAATCAGGGAACTAATTCCTATCAAGTACATATTTCTTATCTATCACTTGATAAGTAATCTTGAGCACATTGAAACTTTATCACTTTGTCATCAAAACAACGATAAAACATTGAATTGTTTTCATGAGTCAATGTAATAAAAAAAGTAGCGATATATGCATGTTGCCGCCCCCACAAAGCCAATTTATAAAATTTCAAATAAAATTTTATAACCTATTTCCGTGGAAGGTGATAGCCAATTAATTTTTTCATTCTTGAGAATATTTATTTTGAAAAACTTAACCGAAATAATTTCCACAAAAACATAGCTTAACGTCCAACAATTGATAATAATTTTCGATAAATATATTTATTCATCTTCTTATGGCGGATTTTAATACCCGGTCGAAACTTGAACGTTTGTTGCTTTGGTTTAAATAGCTTGTCTTTGAATTTGAAGTTGATATCATTTTATTTCTGAAAATTTATCATCAATTAAAATAACAAAAAAAAAAGTGTGTGTGTTACCAGTACGCGCGAAGTAAGTGAAACTTCTTTTGTATTCGACCTTTTACAAAAATAAGATCAAATTAAATAAAAGTAAAATGAGATCAGTTTTTCAATATTAATAGCGACAACAATATTAATATTAATTATATTAGCAATAATAATATTAACTATATAAATCAAATAATATCAATAATAAAAATGTATTAATATTATTGAATATCTTACTTGTCACAAAATGATAATATAAATAATTATAATGAAAATAACATCAATAACATCAATAGATATATTTATGTCAATATTAATAATGTCAACAATAATATTATAATGTACGATAATGAAATTAAATAACATGGTTAATAAAAGTTTGAATAGTAATATGAATAGTAATATGAATAATAATATCAATAATAACATCAATAATGATACTAATTATATAACTAATAATATAGATAATAGCATTAATAATATAAATAATAAAAACAAAAATATTAATCATGATATTAGTAAATATATCAATAGAAATATGAAAACGATTGAAAAATATGAATATTATATCATTTTTAACATAATAATAACGTTAATATAAATGGAAATATGAATGTAATTAAAAATATAAATATTATTTTGTGTCGATGATCGAGCGTTACATGTAATTTTTTTTACCCCCTAGCGAACGAAAAGAAGTTTCACTTCAAAAAAATATAGTTTCCATTTAAAAAAAACAGAACTTCTGTTATATTGAATTTTTTGATTTTTTTTTTATAGTCTTCTTGACTATACTATACTGTGTTTCATTTCTCGTTGCCTGTTGCGTTGCCTATGCTATATGTATACTGTGTTTCATTTCTTGTTGCATGTTGCGTTGCCTATGCTATATGTATACTGTGTTTCATTTCTCGTTGTATATTGCGTTGCCTGTTGCGTTGTCTATGTATACTGTGTTTCAATCTCCGTCCCCGACTTCCGTCTCCAACTCCCGACTCCCGTCCCCGATTTTCGTGACGAATTTTTTTCCACCTACCCTCCAAAAAGAAGTTTCACTTGAAAAATTAGTAACAAACGCGTTCCCTGTTGAAAATTGAAAATTTTCAAAACTTTAGCGAAGGCTTTTTCGGATCTTTGTCGTCGAACAACAAAATACAAATTTTTTTGTTTTAATTTTTCTTTTAATTAAATTTATTTATTGATTTAATCAGTTTAAATATTTAAATACTATGTTCATTATATAATGAAGACTAAGGAATATCTATTGATACATTACTTTTTTTTTATATTTTTATATTATACCAATTTTTTTTGTTAATATTGATTTGATTTATAAAAAATTATTAGTTTGTTTTTTTTCGGTAAATGTTTGATTCAGTTATTAAATTATTTATAAATCTATATATATTGTCGTTACAATTATTTAAACGATTATTAATTATAAATTTTCATTATTATGTTATTAATACATATAGAATATGTTTATTATTTGTCACATGTTTAAGTTTTGTAAACAAAATTAATTATTAATATTGAACAAAAAAAAATATAAATTATGAAAAAAATTATAAAATTCAACAATGAAAATAGAAAATTAACAACAAAATATATCTAATTTAAATAACCTTATAGATTGATACATATTTTGATGTCGAAATTAAATTAACAAAATGCTGATTGATTAAATTGTATTAAAAAGTAACAACAATAAAAAAATTTAATACAATAGTATGTATTGAAGAAATAATCACCAAGTGATAAATAATAATGTTATTATAACGTTATAATTTTGTTTTATTTAAAAA